>CAUYQV010030917.1:0-11352 GCA_963574575.1 Galagoides demidoff | reverse complement strand
CTCAAAAAATAGACCTGATAGGAGGCCGGTGGTTTCAGATACAGTATGAACGTGAATCAAGACACATGTGTCATCAGCCAAGCAATGAACTGGCTGTTAGTGGCCAAGCAAAGTGAACAAGTGGAATCTCAGAAATAGACCAATAGGTTCCTGGATCTCCACAGTCAATATCAGGGGAGCAGAGACAGCAACAGAAAGGAGTCGCTACTTCCGTCCCTCTGGACTATAAAGGAGCCAGAAGTTCACACTGTTCCTAATACATAGGATTTCTGTTCAATTATTCTAATGTGATTAGATTCTGTTTCAATTAGTAAATATTTTGTGTTCTCAAATTATAAATAATTTCTCAAAATCAACTAAGGCTTTGAGATGACACCAGTTTGATCGATTCTTTCTCATTTTCTGTGCACTGAATGCTCCTAAGGCAGCACATTCAATCCACCGTCACTGCTAATGAACATCTTTTGAATCAGGCATTTAGCCAGGCAATGAGAAAATGACAAGAAAAAAAGCAGCCAACATGTTTCCTACAGTTAAGTTGGAGGCTGGGATGGGTCATGTACATTTAAATAGGAATGATATTCTTCTAGTGACCTTTTTCTTTTATAAATCAACATTCATTGATAGAAAATATTATTCTCTTTCAATTTTCTGGCCTTTAACACTGCATATCCACTGATATGTCCTAAATACATATTTCTAGCCTTTATCTCTTCACTTAAGTTTCATATATCTAAATGCCTAATTAGCCACTCCACTAGGCTGCACACTAAAGATCTCACATTTAATATACCCAAAGCTGAAATGCTCTATCAAAATAGCATCTTACCAATGTCTTCTACCTAGCAAATAATAAGTTTTTACCAGGAGATGAGGACAAAAAGGTGGCAGTTTTTGTTTTGACCCTATTTCTTTTTCTCATACACCATTTCTGTCAGGAAATCTTATTGGATGTGTTTTTTTTTCCTTTATAGGGTTACTGGAGCACAATTTACATATGATAAAATTCACACACTTGATTTCCATGTGCAATCCCTGCCATGACCAAGTTTTAGAACTTTTGCATCATGCCCCAAAGTTTCCTCATTCTCCTTTGTGATTAAGCCATGTCGCTCTCCCCGATCCCAGGAAACCACTAATTTCTTTTATGTCACGTTTTTCCTGTTCCAGAATTTTACATAAGTAGGAGGATAATACAACATTTCCCGTTTTGCATTTGGCTGTTTTTCACTAAGCATGCTTCTCTAAGACACCCTCACGTTGTTGCACATATCAGTCGATTTTTTTTTTCCTGATATCTGGGGTTTTATACAATTACAAATTGTTTTTCCCTAAAGCCAACGAGTATTTACCAGACATTACATTTGTGTGCCTCTTCATTCTTCTGGCAGTTACTTTCTATGATACATCCATAAGACCACAGAGCTTATCAGGGACAAAGGGAAGACAAGAACATTTTTCTCTTGATTGAAGAATGGTGCTCTGAACTCTGAGCTAAACGTAAACTTAAAAATGCTGAAGAAAATCTTGTTTCATGTACATTTAGTCTAAAATATAATTTGAATTCTCCTTTCATTATTTTTCTTGATTTCCCATAAATATGTATATGTTTAAGAAGTTTTATGGTTTTATTTTCTGGAACAAACAATGAAGATGAAAAAATATCAAATCTAGAAAAGAGAAGGAAAGTATAGACATGTTTGGAATTATATTGGGTGAGCAGAGACACGCACAAGGAGAAATTGGAAAAGCAATCTTTGACAATTTGACAGATGATAATAATGGTAATGATAGTATTTGTATGATGATTCAAAGTTTACAAAAAATGTTTGATCTTCCTAGCTATTTCATGAGTCAAGCAAGGCAGACATTATATCGTCATGAATATTCTGATATCCATAGATGGAAAATCACTTGCTTAATGCTGTATAGCAATTTCACCGAGTCACTGGGATTTTGATCCATGTTCTTTTATACACATAGAACATATGCTCATTTCTTTCTGAGGATCTGTTGTATTAATACACTGGTCAAGAAACCAGTGAAAATCTGCTGTGACATTTCCCATTATTATTTCTTAGAGGCCTCCAGGAATTCCAATGTTCAGCCTAGTTATACAATCACTGTTCTAGAGGAAGAATTCAATCAGGAGTCTTTCATATAAGAAATTCATGACGTATGAAGACTTGAGGAAACTTAGCATGCTATCCTAAGACTTCAGAAAACTTCCAATGCTATCCTAGACCAGAAAGTAACTGAAAGATAGGCTTGGTCTTAGCTTTACTGCACCACGCAGAACAAGAGACAGTGGCTAGCAGCTATAGAGAGACAGGTGTCAGATTAATAGAAGGCTTGCCATTCATAAAATTAAAATAGTTCAAAATAAATGTGTGCCTTTAAGTAAGTGTTGAAGCAAAAACGGGCAACCATATATCAGGAAAACTGGTACAAGCCAGTAGTTAATGGAGACATAAGCTGTCACTTGAAGGCCCTAAGAATTCATGTTAGTTAAACACTTTTTCATTTGCCTTTTATCTAATTTCCATTCTTCCATTTATGACTACTATTTGAAATTCTGCACATTTGTTAATCATTAATAATAAAAACAAATATGTTCAGTTAAAAAAATAATTCCTGAACTAATCTTGCCTTATAAAATATGAGGCAGAAATGCATTTCTATGGACTGTGGATGGTGCCGATATCCATCCTCCTCTGAAAGATTTTGAGCCAGGGAGGCAGCATATGTTGGAAAGAACATGTCCTTGGGAGGCAGAGATGTGAATTAAAATTACAGTTTTACTGCTTTTTCCTTGCCTGAATTGAACTAGTGACTTGACTGCTTTGTGTTTGTTCTTTGTTTTCTCCATCTGATAAAACATTATGGCAGTAATTAAAAAATACTCCATCTGAGGATTAAATGCAATATGACATACAGCTAAATAAATGTTAGCCTTCTTAATTATGACCACCTTAATGAGAAACGGATTCTAATTTTGGTGCAATGTCACAAACATTGACATCTGTGAACCATAGCCAAGAAGTTCAGATATGAAAGAATAAGAAATTAAAGTATTTGTAGAAACATATTAAAATATTAGATAAAATGGGACATGATAATTCTTTGTCTCCTTAGATACCTCACTGCGAGAGATCTTCAATCTCCATCTGAAATATTTCTTGCAACTTTAGCACTCAATGATTCTAAATCACTCACAAACCATCTACTTCATGACCATAGAACATAGAACATATTGAACAGAATTTAAATTGTTCTTGATGATTCATGGCAATCCTCATGAACAACACTTTTTATACTATACATAGAGTAGTTATCGCCTGAATTATTACATTTTTCTGGGTTGCTTTATCCTACTACCTCTGCTTAACTTCTTTTCTCAGCCCACAAGCTCCCAAGATATGTAGTGTTGCCTTCTCCCCTAAATTTTCATTGCCTATCGTTGCTGGTGTTTCTATAGCTTCTTTTTTGGTGATCTGATCTATTTTTTACTATAACTTTCCAAAGGTTAGGGGTCTGTTTCACACAGTCCCCTGCAATCTACTCCTTATAGTCTTAGTTGACCGACTGCTTATTCATAGTACACTAAAACAAAGTTAATAGCTTTTGGTAAAACCAGTTAAAGAAATGCTATGCATTTGATAATTCAAAAAATGCAAACACTCTCTATACCCCCATGTTGATGCCTATTTCCCTAAGGCTCAGGGGTGTTTTAGCTTGATTATTTCTGGCTTTGTGTCTGACCTACTTGAGACTGTTAGAAGTCAAGTAGCTATGAGATTAGGTGTTACTATAAATACGTAAAGCCATAACAAACTAGGTTGTAGCACAAACCCAAAGCTAGTAGAAGAAATCCCCCAAGAGGGCTAGATAGAAAGTTGGTATTTAATCTTATAAATAATAATTGGCATGAACCCTGAAAGTCATTTATATAGAATAAAAGGAGTAAGATAATTTTAAGAATAGGGATCTCCTTACCCTATATCCCCAGCCAGTACTATACAATCAAAATGACATGTATCAGCATGACCCAAAGACATGTGAAGTGTGCTTTGGATGGTCCAAGGGAGATTAATGCATATTTAGTACAGAAAAGAGACATTAAGAGCAGGAGGGCGCCGCGGAGATAATTGTTTCCAATCCTCTCATTTCACAGATGAGGAAAATAAGCCACAAGTGGCAAGTTCATTTTCATGAGGCTTACATCCAGGTAGTAAATGTCAGAAATAACATCTGGGCTCTGATTTCTTAATGTCACCTTCTTTCATTATCCTATGATGCGCTACCATTCAGCATGTTTTGCTATTCTTTGGTTCGTATTAATTCTTGGGTTAAATTTTATATCCTAATTAACTATAATAACTAATGAACAAGAGCTCTGTCTTTCCCGCCACAACTTTAGGTAAAGGAGAATTTAGAAAATGTGTTCGGAAAGGGAGAACTGTTTCCTCCTGGAGCAACAGTCCATGTTCCCTCCCAGTTTGGGGTCATGCCTAGAGCCAGGCAACATTAGGAGAAATTACTTAATGAGGAGCTTAAGTACCCTTTTCTCCAGGTGGAGAGGTCTTTAAGTAATTGTTGGCCATCCATCTACCCACTGATCCATTATTCACTGATTAGTTTTACAATGTTGGGTCACCAGCATTTGTTTTTTTCCCTTGTGTGCATTTTTCTGTGACATTCTTCTCTTAATCTGGAAACTACTTAGTTTTCACTTTACTTAGTCTCTAAATAGTATCTGAAAAATACAATGTCTACGAAGTAATCTTTTTTCTGAAAGTAATATTAAATTTAGCAATTTTAGGTTGTATATGTTTGAAACCACATAAAAGAAATAAAAAGGAATGCCCTGGATAAAGGCCAATATAATACCTAGGCAGAAATGAATAAAATTCGATTTCTATAATTAATTTAAGGAAATGATGTATTTTTTGATTGTCGTAACTATCTTATGAAATATATATATTTTTGTTTCTATTTGCCTTCTCAAGGAAAAAGTACAAATAAAACATCATGATTATAATAAATCTATATATGATCTACGAAAGGCAATACATGGAACATGTAACAAGGGGCTTGGCTGACAACAAAAAACGACAATCTTATATTCCATTCTTAATTGGCATATCCGCTAATATATTTAACTACTAATTAATACATAAAGATTAAAAGAAACCTAGGAATGATGAGGAGTTATTGGTTCATGAGTAAAGAACTTTGCTTGGGATGATGAAAACATTCTGGAAATGGATAGTGGTGATGGCTGCATACCAAAAAGAAAAAAAAAAGTCCTAAGGGAAGTGATTTACAAGGATATAATGTGGAAATACATTCAATATATATTAAGTGAAAAAAAAAGAACTTGAAGAACAAGTTTAAAGAGCTGATTTTGTTTGTCTTAGTCTATTTTGCCACTATAAAAAAATAGCTTAGATTAGTAAAGAACATAATTGTATTTTTCACAGTTCTGAAGGCTGGGAGGTCCCAGATCAAAGTGCCGCGGCTTCAGTGTCCGGTGAAGCCCACTCTCTGCTTCCGAGATGGGGGTCTGTTCTGGTTTGTCCTCACAAAGCAGAAGAGACGGAAGAACAAAAAGGCCAGGCAACTCCCTGAAGCCCATTTTTATTTTTATTTTCATTTATTTATTTATTTTTGAGACGGAGTCTCAGTTTCGTGCCCCGAGTAGAGTACCATGGATGCTCATAGCAACCTCAAACTCTTGGGCTCAAGTGATCTCTGGCCTCAGCCTCCCAAGTAGCTGGGACTACAGGCCACAATGCCAGGCTATTTTTTACACAAAAGGCTCTTGCGCAGATGGTCTTGAACTCATGAGCTAAGGCACTCCATCCACCTCAGCCTCCTAGAGTGTTGGGATTAAAGGCATGAGCCAACACCAGCCCTGAAGATTCTTGTTATTTTCTTATTTATTTATATATTTACTTATTTTTACTATTTTTGTACTGTTTGGGATTCATTGAGGGCACAAAGAATTAACTCACACTGATTGCATGTTAGGTAGAGTCTTTCTTGTGACTGTGTCCTGCTGCCAAGAAGTGTATTATACACCATGACCCCCCAACCACGTCCCACCTCCCTTCTGCTCAATCCCAGCACTCTCGAAGCCTGAGCAGGAGTTTGAGACCAGCCTGAGCAAGAGGGAGATCCCATCTCTATAAAACAGCCAGGCGTTGCGGCGGGCCTCTGTAGTCTAACAGGCACCAGCTGTTCATATCACTATCTTGGGGATTAAATTTCAACATGAATTTTAGATGGACACATACATTCAAACTATAACACCATTATTCTCTGCATATTTTATGGATCAAGTGTATGCTGAGAAAACGTTCTGTGAGAACTTAAGTAATACCAAAAATTTGACTGTGAGAATATTAATTTTCAAAATCGTCTATTCTAGGTATTTAAATGTGTTTATGTAACAAACACATGTACATTTTTCAACAGAAAAATGGTTAAAATCATAAAGTGTGTATTATTTATATTTTATTGCAAAAATAAAAAAAAACCTAAAAAGCCTAAGATTTCATGACCCTGACACCTAAGAAGGTGTCAACTAATTCTTTTTACATTTTGTGATTTTGTTAGACTTGTACCTCCTGTTGCATACTGTAGATATAGGAATATTCTATCGTGGTGACAAAGGACTAAAAGGAAATCTTTTCATTACTTACAAGACAGGAAACTTCCTGGAACAAAGAGAGGAAGATATCCTGTTGCTTGCTCTAAGTGAGGTTAATTCCCTTACTCTATGTAAAAGTAGAAAATATTAAATGTTATTTCCTTTTCCTGAGAAAATGGTACAGACAAGAGAAGTGTGCTGTGAGCACAGTAATTATTAGCAGCTATCTTCAGCTACATGAATCATACGGAGTTTTCCATTAAAGGAGAGTTCTTATGATATTGCTAAGCTCTTTTTAAGGAATGAAGCTAGATTTTTTTTATACAGTTTCTCAAAATTAATTTATGTAAGAATCTCTATAATAATTATAGGATTAGGAGATGTAGAAATGAAGAACATAGCCTGTTAACAGGTACATTAATATGCCCTGTAAAACCTGACACCTTCGAAGATAATTTAACATTTTCCTGAAGAATCTCTGCGAAATTCTCAGAACTAGAGGAAACTTACTCTATAAGACAGGAAAACAACTTCAGGTAAGTTTCTACCCCAAACATGGGATACCCCTTCTGTCATCATGGACATGTCAAGGGCCAGCAATTTCTTTACTTTCTCCTACACCCTATATGTATAGATGAATCATGTACTATAGAGATAGGCATCAGAAATGTGAGATAGAACTGAAGGCAAAGGCCTCCTTACAGCCCTCACTCACCAAAGCTATTCTCTCCCTAGTAAGGGTCCCTGCCCACGTGACGTTCCTTCTTCCCCTGCTCTTTGCACTGTCAGCTCCATCTCATCCTTCAGGGCTGGCTTCAGCGTCCCCTTGCTAAAGAGGCCTTTCCAAGATTCATTATCTAGGCCAGCCGTGGTGGCTCACACCTGTAATCCTAGCACTCTGGGAGGCCAAGGTGCGGAGATTGCCCTGAGCTCAGGAGTTCGAGACCAGCCTAAGCCAGAGCAAGACCTCATCTCAACAAACAAACAAACACCGCTGGGCATTGTGGCGGGTACCTGTAGTTCCAGCTACTTGGGAGGCTGAGGCAAAAGCTTGAGCCCAAGCTTGAGCCCAAGAGTTGGAGGTTGCCGTGAGCTATGATGCCACAGCACTCTACCCAGGGTGACAAAGTGAAACTCTGTCTCAAAAATAAAGAAAGAAAGAAAGAAAATAAAGAAAATTAAAAAAAAAAATTCATCATCTATCCATATCCTTTCACATCTATTTCATCATTCCAGCAAGTCTGGTTACATCTCCTTGCTATCCATAATTCAGGCTTTGCCATTCCCTGCTACATGCATGCCTCTCTAGCCTTGATGTAATATCTTTCTGTGGTCTTTTTTTTTTGGTCAGGGCTGGGTTTGAACCCACCACCTCCAGCTTATGGGGCTGGTGCCTTACTCCTTTGAGCCACAGGCTCCGCCCCTTTCAGTGGTCTTTTCTCTGATTCTGCTGCTTCCACTTCTGTCCCAAGTAGTGCCTACGCCCTATACCACAGCCATATATTGAATGTATTTCCATATTTGTCCTTGGAAATATACCTCACTTATGCTTTTTTTCTTTTCTTTTTTCTTTGTCTGCAACTATCACCACTATCCATTTCCAGAACTTTTTCATCACCTGAACTCCCTAACATTCCTATGTCTTTTTAATCTTTCTGTATCAAGTACTAGTTGGACAAATTAGCAGCTACGTCATGAAGAATGGAATGTAAGACTATTCTCTGTAGTGTTTAAAGAAATAAAGGAAATCATATTTCCCTGCTTAGATCTTTCCTATGGCTTGCCATCGAAATTAAAATTTCTCATCATGTCCAAGAAGTTCTCCCGGATTTAGCCTGTCCTCCCTCTGTGAGCTTGGAGCCTCCTGTCTAACCGTTGACCCTCTCACTCCGTCAGACCCTCCCTCACTGACTTTGAACCCATCTCAGCAGCTGTGTGCTTCCTCTTGTTTCTAACAGAAAAACATCTTTCTCCAGAAGCTCTGCATTCTGTTCTCAGCAAAAATGTCATGTCACCAGCTAACCCTCTTCATAATTTTCCCCCTGTGACTTCTTCCACCAAGTTACTTTCTTTACCATTACTTTGTTTTATTTTCTTTAGAACACTTACCACCATGTAAAAGCATCTTACTTTATTTATGTTTACTGTCTACACTGTAGGCTCCAAAAGACAAAGATGCATCGTGTTCACTGTGGTTCCTTCACCTAAAAAAATGCCTGACAAATGGAAGGCTGTGTATAGATCTGATGATTGAATTAATTAATATATTAATTAACTGGGTAGCTCTCATTATGCTCTATATAAGCTCCTCATATCTTTGCATCACAATATATATGATTTATATACACACAGATAAATCTTTTTGATGGTTTGCTTCCCTTTAATTTTTGATTGATTTATTAATTTATAATTAACCTGTATTCTACATGAAGATGGTAGTTCTACCTGTATTGTCCACATTTCATCTTTCTAAAATATTGCAGTGTCTGGAATTTTATAAGGCCTCATTAATATTAGATGAATTAATGAATGTAATAAGCTATTCAAGTAAGAAAAATCAACTGTACACCTTAGAAATGTGTCTCCCTTTCTGAATGTTATTTCAGATGAAAGAAGGATAGAATTATGGAATGATAAATATACCTCATGAATGGCACATCCAGCCACTTAAACGATTGTTACAACCAAACGGAGAACTTTATTACAGTATTAGGAAAGGAAAATCAGGGAAAACATAACTACCATATAATAACCATTCCATCCGAGTAGGAGTTTTGCGTACTAGATCACTTAGTTTGTAACATTTTATCAGGTAAAAGTAGTAACTTGCTGTTGGAGATTAGGAAAATGAATCTCAAAGGGAGTGTAAGACTTGTCATGCAGTTATGGAGAAAAGCCTGGATTCAAAATTCATTCAGTATGATATTGAAAACTGCATTTTCCATTATAACACCTGATTCAATATTACATAAAAGACATTTTTAAAAAATGCAGCATACACATTCTCAAATGTTATAGTAATTTGTTTATAGATTACTATGCTTTAATAGCTTTAATACATTTTATTGCTATAATTTCTTCCTTTAAGTTATTGTGACTTTTAGCATTAATACTCCTGAAACAATTTTAATTTTAAAATGTGTACATAATTTCAAAATATAGAACTATGTTTAAGTTCCATGGGGAAATTATTAACTTTCAACCATCTTAAATAATGGGTTGTTTCCAGGTAATATCAAAAAGGCTAAATTTTTCTAGCCATATTTTACCAGCAAAATTAAAAGATTCTCTTGTTTTGTTTGCACATGAAGATAATATTTCTGTACCTTTCTGCTCCAGAAAAAAGAAAATTGAATTTACACATCTTCTGAGAAACTGGTAAGAAGTTCCTAGCAAAACCCAGAGAGTTTACTGCATTTATTTATATTCTAAAACAGTGAAATGCTCTGTATCATGCAAAAAAAAAAAATGTACAAGCATTTATACAACAAACTATCTACTAAGTAAGAAAAACAATTCTTTTAAGAATTTGCTGGGGGAATTTTAATGTTTCCCTTCAGACTTTTGTAGCATTAGGTATTTAGTGAAGCTGCTGACAATGCCAAGGACATTTTATTTCAAGGAAAAAAACAGTTTTGTGTACAATCTGATGGATGAATGTAACAAGATACTAACACTTCTCAGATATCTAAATGATGTTTATAGTACATTAAACATACTCAAAAACTTTTGAGCAATATTAAATTTGTGATGTTATTATTTTAAGTCAATACAACTTATGAAAATTGATATTCTAACGTGTAAATTCACTACTTACATAGTCAAAATTACATAAATACCTCTGTAAAACACAACCTTTTAGGCCTGATGTTATTTATATTTGGAGACACTGCTTGCTTAATGCTTTAGTTTACTAAACACAGGTGATCCACCTAGTAATTTAATGACTCTATTCATCAAATGTTTACTCTTTCTCAAGTAAAATTGTTTATACAGATGGCACAATATTAGAATAACGATTCTAACTCACAGGGAGATCTTCTTTGGATGTTATCATCTATTTTTGGAAATTCAATGAAAATTTCAAAGGCTGATCTACCAAGTACTTCCAATAATTTTAAACTCATTTGTTTACTATATATTTCTCAAAAGCACATTGGTTTGGCAAATAAGAATTTTGTCTTATAACTTTGCACTCTACTAGTTAGTATAAATGTGGAATAGAATTAAATATTTCTCCACTCTACTAGTTAGATCACTGTGGAATATACTTAAATCTTTTTGGATTCTACTTTTTGGAATATACCTAGATCTTTTTGGATCTCAGGTTTTTTTAATCTCTAAAATGTATCAATTAAGAATAAAGTCATAATAAGGACCTTAAACAGAGAAAACTTCCTTCTTATCAGAGAAGGCATTCAGAAAAAAGCAACAACAAAAAAGAAAAACCAGGCACCGTATAAACTAAGAAAACATTTTTGTTAATGTTTTCTACATAGCATTAATTCTCTCGATGATAATTTAGCATTTAAAATTCAGATAGGCTCTAATACTGGTGAGTCCCACATACATTCATACTCAGAAAAAGCATACTATTTTTTTGTTCTGATTATTTAACATTGTGTGAATTTAGCTTCCAACTCTCTAAGAGTAGAATCAGAACGTTTTAAAACAATAACTGAGAAAATGACATGAAG
>CAUYQV010030915.1:0-21779 GCA_963574575.1 Galagoides demidoff | reverse complement strand
GTGCCATGGCATCACAGCTCATAGCAACCTCCAACTCCTGGGCTCAAGCAAGTCTCCTGCCTCCGCCTCCCAAGTAGCTGGGACCACAGGTGCCCACCACAATGCCCGGCCATTTTTTGGTTGCAGCCATCATTGTTGTTTTGGTGGGCCTGGGCTGGGATTCGACCGCGCCACCTTAGGTGTATGTGGCTGGGGCCTTAGCCGATTGAGCCACAGGCACCGAGCCGAGGAAAACTTTTATATCATTGATTTATTATTTAAATTAAAAGCTCCCCAATACATAATCTATATGTTCACTTAAAGAAGCTAACAATGAAGGGAAAACTAAACCCTAAGCAAGTAGAGGAAGAACCACAAAGATAAAAACAGTAATCAATGAAATTTTTAAAAGATTGAAATAAGAATGGTTAACGAAATTTATAGTTTTTTAAAAAAATAATAATAAATTGCGGTCATGGTGGCTCACGTTTGTAATCTTAGCACACTGGGAGGATAAGGTGGGTGGACTACTTGAGCTCCAGAGTTCAAGATCAGCCTGAGCAAGAATGAGACCCCTGTCTCTACTAAAATATATACATATGTTAATTAATGAAAAATTAGAAAAAATAAAAATAACAATAAATCCCTAGTTATACACATCAGGAAAAAACAAAACAAATTACCAATATTGGGAATGGGGGGGGGTTACTGTAGGTAGTATAGAGATCAAAAAGATATAAGAAAATGTTATTAACATCTTTATGCCAATAAATATAACTACTTTAATATTGTGGACAAACCCCCTGAAAGACACCAATTGCCAAAGTTTACTGAAGTCCTGTATCTATTTGAATCTGTAGTCAAGAAAATACTTCAGCCAGAAGAAAATACTTCACCCAGATGGCTTTTTTGCTAAATTCCATCAACATTTTATAGGTGAAAATAATACCAATTCTACCCAAACTCCTTCAGAAAATAAAAATTAAAAATTCTCCAACTCATTTTCTTTGAGGCTGGATTTCTCTAATATCAAAACCAGACTTTCTGACAAAAATTGATTCTTACTGGATATTACTACAATTTTAAATAAATGAATACTTTAAAAGTTTCTTACCTTTAATTTTTACTTCAGTAAACATTGATAGATATAAACTACATAACCAAAAGCTCTTTAATGTCTTTAATAATTTTGGGGGGAAACATTTTACTTACCACAATCTCTGCCATTTGACAAAAATAGGCATTTTATTCCTTCCCCACCATCAGTGTTTCCTTATTTACAAATACTTTTAGAAACCTCTGGAAATTCCTCTGTAAGTGTTCATATTTTAGCAGATATCACATTGACACAGCATTGAAACCCCTGGCTGGGGTCACAGTGGGAAGGCTCCAGGGGAACTGGTGTGCAGTCATTGTGTGGACGTGTTTCAGGCAGACGGGGCCCAATGGAGAGAAAGAGCACCCAAACACCATGTTCATAAGAGAAAGGGCTTTATTTCAGTCAGTGGAGCAAATTGCATAGAGGAATTAAAAATGGCAGCAATAAGGTGCCACCTGAGGCTCAGTGGACAAGGCACCAGCCCCATATACCCAGGGTGGCATTCAAACCTGGCCCCAGCCAAACTCCAACAAAAAAATAGCTGGGCATTGTGGCAGGTGCCTGTAGTCCCACCTATTTGGGAGGTTGAGGCAAGAGAATCACCTAAGCCAAGGAGTTGGAGGTTGCTGTGAGTAGTAGAATGAGACTCTGTCTCTAAAAAAAAAAAAAATAATAATTTTTTTTTAAATGGCCACACTCACCTATTGGCAATAGAATGAGACTCTGTCTCTACCAAAAAAAAAATGGCCATACTCACCGATTGACTTAGTCTTTCCCTTTTTACCTCCAGTTAAAAAGTTCCAACCCACAGGTACCTTTCTCATTGGTCAGTTTGAATCAAGTGGAAGAAGCTGTTCCAGCTCCCACAGAACTACAGAATTTCACAGAAGTGAAAATTTCCAGGTCTCAGGAAGTTAAGTCTACAAATTCCTAAGAGCTGAGTCACCATGGAGAGGACCCTGCAGGTGTATCCTTGGGGTCTCCTGAGAAGACCTCTGTTCTCTTAGAACTCACCCTTCCTGGGTATCCTTTCTAGACACACAGGAGCTCTGGAGCTCTTTCTAAGGAAGGGTTTCAACAGCAAAGCTCAGCAGAGCACGAAATGAAAAATAATCACAGAAAAGGTTCAGTGGTGATATTATCCAACTACAGCTTGTGAATAATGTTGCTATAAAGGTTGAAGAGAAGCTCTTAGCAATGGGACCAGACCTTTAATTTTCTCAGAGAACTGTCAGTTGAACAGAAATACACTCACTGGTAGGGGAAGGAAAATGGCTCATGTAGTGCCTACTTTGGTGAGATCAAAGGAGAATCTAAGCCCAGCAACAGGGTGAGTCTAGTTAGTATTCCCCCTCACAAATAGAGAACTCTGGGATAGCTGGAGTCTTCTTGTGGTCTGCTGCCATTTGCATGATCATGCAAGTGATCTAAATCAGAATTTTCCAGTGACTGCTCTTCCTGGGGCCTCTGATGTAGGCTGCTGAATTGTGATGACAGGCCCTGTTGACTGCATCTGGTTCAACTGGGCACAGAGATATCTGGCCTAACACTGAGGCTTTGTTGTAGTTTTGAAAAGGTTCATTGGAATCCAGATTTAGAAAGCTTGTCAATTTGTGGCAAAACATGGTCCACCAACTCAAAATCCTGCATTTTCAATCAGTGACTTTGCAAAGCACTGCAGCAGTTGCTGCAATTGGCTTAGAGCTTCGTTCCTGGGTTCCTCTAATGTGGTCCATCTGGGTTTTGACTTGTGGCATTTGGCTTAATAGTAATGCATATGCTTCCCTTTGGAAAAATTCCAGCAATGACTGCAAAATAACACCCATAAACGTAAAACTAAAGCTGATTTCAGGTTGAGGCTTCTCTGATCAACCACGATCACAGTGACAATGGTCTGAAGCACCAATGCAATGAAGGTGCTGATTCTGAACACCAGGAGTCATGTTCACTGCTTAGACTGCCTGTAAGTTGGAATACTGCTATGGCTAGAGGAGCACATAGCTGGGCTTGAACACCAGGCAGGATGGTGCACCCAGATGTTGCTGTGTATTGCATGAGAAATCAAGAGCTGCATGCACTCTTGAGAAGGTTGCAGTGCTGACCCCCCAGCAGTGCCCAGCTGATGTCCTCAGAACACCCTGCACAGGTAGCCACAGCTTATCTGGAAGTTGCAATAGCTTCTACCACCTCATTATAGGTGAGAGAATCAGGGGAGAGTGCTTTATATCCTTACAGGGTCCAACTATGGCTCAACACCTGTTTAAAATTTGCTGGGGTCAGGGGTAGCGCCTGTGGCTCAAAGGAGTAGGACGCTGGCCCCATATACCAGAAGTGGTGGGTTCAAACCCAGCCCTGGCCAAAAACAGCAAAAAAAAAAAGTTCATAAAATTTTCTGGGGTGGCTCAGTGCCTATAGCTCAAGCAGCTAAGGCACCAGCCACATACACCAGATCTGGCAGGTTTGAATCCAGCCCAGGCCTGCCAAACAACAATGACAACTACAGCCAAAAAAATAGCCAGACATTGTGGTGGGCATCTGTAGTTCCAGCTATTTGGGAGGCTGAGGCAAGAGAATCGCTTGAGCCCAGGAGTTAGAGGTTGCTGTGAGCTGTGATGCTACAGCACTCTACCCAGGGTGACAGCTTGAGGTTCTGTCTCAAAAAAACAAATAAATAAAATTTTCTGGGGAAAAAGCCCACCCTCAGGATGGTGAAGAGGAGCTTTGTGGAGGAGGGCTTCGCCAGTTCTCGGAGCCACTGTACTCACACTTTCACAGTTACATTTTGGACTCTGGGCTACCCAACTGGCCATCCTCCAGTTGTCCTGAAGTGATGGGTATTTCCAAAGTGGGTTTCTCCTCTTCTCTGCTTCATGCTTCACCCGTATGAGGTTCCTCTAACACTGCAGCCCCAAGCCCTATGGGGCTGAGGACTGATACTGGTCCGTGGCCTGCTAGTAACTGGGCTGCACTGCAGGAGGTGAGCGGCAGGTGAGCGAGTGAGGCTGCATGTATGTTCACAGCTTCTCCCCCTCCCTCCCGTCACAGCCTGAGCCCCACCGACTGTCAGATCAGCAGCAGCACTAGATTCTCGTAGTGTTGCTGGACCAAGAAGTCTGTCCACCTGTCACTGAGCCAATAAATGGAGAAGCAGATGAGAGATCAACAGTTTTACTTTCACAGAAAAGCAACAATTCCAGAGAGCAGTGAAAGTATCTCTTCAAAGAGCAGCTCTGCTCTCTTGTTTCTCTTTGTCATTTCTACACCATCAGCAGTGATGTTACTCAGCACAGTAAACAGATCCCCCTTGTAGGTTACAAAGTCAAAATATCTCTTAATTTCAAGGTGGCTATATCTTCAAAGTATTTTAGTTAGACTAAATTCACAGCCAGTTAACACTTCACTGGATGCACAGAGTGTCCTGGGTTCTTGACTGGTACAGTGGAGTCCAGTTCCCCAAATTATCTATGGCAGTAGGCCTTGGAAGTGAATAAACAATCTTCAGATGTCAGCACGTGGGCTCATCTGGCTTTGTTAGGGCCTGACCAGCAGTGCCTTTCAGTAAATGGCCATTTTTGATAATAGCCACCGGTATCAATAGGAGCCGAACCTTGCTGTGCCCTGCACATGTAAGGGATCTAGGTTGTGTGCTCCTTGTGAAAATCTAATTCCCCCCACCCCTAGTCCATGGAAGAGTCATCTTCCATGAAACCAGTCCCTGGTGCCAAAAAGACTGGGCACTGCTGCTCTAGCACTGTGCTCATGCTTGGTGATTTCTTCATCTCTTTGCTAGATTTTGCATTAAAAAACATGCTTTTCGGGGGGGGGGGCATTAATAGGAAAAGTGAGAAAATGAATGCTATGGAAATAAAGACTATGGTTATGAAGTAAAAGATAGAAGAACAATGGTTTTTCCAGGGATACTAAAAGTTGGGACAGTGTAGAGTTTGCCTGCTGGCCGCCAGCATGACTCCCTACCGTGGCTGTGCCAGGGCTGGCCACACTGCGTGTGGAGGGAGAGTGGGTCACACTGGTGAAGACCACTCAGAATGCAACAGCCTGCATGGTCTTCACTCCTTGGCCAAACAAGGGTGGTGATTCACTTCTGAGGGAATCCCTGAGAAGGAGGTAACTGTCTTGCACGTTCCTGATTGCTGAGGGCAGGATGGCTCATGTTCACCGTCTCTGCTCAGGTTCTCATTTGCTCTAGATAATATGGGATAAGGAAGGTTCTGAGCATCTCATTAAATCCAGGCCTGCTCTGGGGAGTTCTGTAATAATCTATAGCCACTCCTTATGTTCCCTGAGTTTCTTTCTTTCTAGAACCAAGGCTGGCTTCTTGACTTCAAATCAGCTCTTGCTCCCTCCTGCTGCTGGGGTGGTGGAGCCCAACTTCAGTACCTTTCCCTTTTGCCAGATTCTCTCAGCCTCTTCCTTCCCTTAGTAAATTTTATCCTCTTCCCTCCCTTAGTAATTTTTATTTTGTTATTTTTATTTTTTCTGAGACAGAGTCTCACTCTGTTGCCCAGAGTAGAGTGCCATGGCATCACAGCTCAAGCAACTCCTGGGACTATAGGCACCCACCACAATGCCTAACTATTCTTTTAGAGACCAGGTCTCACTCTTGCTCAAGCTGGTGTTGAATTCCTGAGCTCAAGTATTCGCCCCACCTGGGCCTCCCAGAGTGCTGGGATTATAGGCATGAGCTATGGTGCCTGGCCAGTAATTTTAAGAATGAATAGGAGTCTTGAGACAAAGTTTAAGAATTGCTTCATTGAGCAAATATACTTGGAAGAAAAGTTTTTCTTCCTGCCAGATTCCTCAAAAACATTAACTTGTTAATAAATTGGGACTTTCTGAGAGGTGGGAACTATAAAATTACACTCAGTTTGGCCAGAGGCCACATCTGCACCTGACTCCCTAAGGAGCTGTAGTTTTCCCCAAACCTTCATGCTTCTTTGTAGCAACTCTAGAGTGAGGTTTCCTAGCAAGCTCCTTAACAAGCTCTCTAAACTTGAATTTTCTCATTAGCAACTAGAGCTATCAGTTAGTTGCCTTAAACAATAGGGTTGGTCTGTTCTCTTTTGAGAACATGTCTGCCCAATACACAAGTGAGAGTCATATATTAGGCCATTACTCATTTTTTAAGTAAAGTCAGTGTTCTGTGAGCAAACTGGCTGCTTAGCTTGGAAATCAAACATAGCGCAAATGCCTTTCCTTGAGACAGTATCACAGGTCAGCACCCAGCAGACCACTTTATGTGTGCTTTTCTTCACAGAAAACATACCAGTGGCCAACAGGTATATGACAAGATGCCACACCACTGACCGTCAGGGAAATGCAAATCAAAAGCACCATGAGATGTCGCCTCACACCCGTTATGATGTCTATTATTACAACAACCAAAAACATCCCCCAAAATCAACAACAGAAAAGATAACAGGTGCCAATGAGGATGCAGATAAGAGAGAACCCTCTACCCTGCTTGTAGAGATGCAAAATGGTATGGCCATTGTGGAAAACAATATAGAGCTTCCTCAAAAACTAAAATCAGAACCGCCTTGTGACCCAGCAATCCATTGCTGGGTACATGTTCAGAGGAACTGAAATCAGTAGGTCAAAGAGGTGTGTGCACTCTGCTCATTTGCAGCACCCCTCACAGCAGCCAGCCTATAGAGACAGCTAGAGAGCTATTAATGGAGTGGATAATGCGGAGTATACATGATGGAAGAGAAGAGAAGGAAATTCTGTTATTGGCAACAATGTGGGTGAACCTGGAGGGACGTTATATTAAGAGAAATAACCCAGACACAGAAAGACAAATACTACATAATCTCACTTACCTGCAGAGCTGAGATGGTCAAACTCACAGAAGCAGAGAGGAGAACAGTGGCCAGGAGTAAGGCCGGGGTTGAGTTTGAACCCACCACCTCTCATATATGGGGCCGGTGTCCTACTCTTTTGAGCCACAGACACCGCCCAGCATCTATTGTTTTTTGACTTTTTTAATAAAAGGCATACTAAGAAGACTAAAGTGATATTTCATTGTGGTTTTAATTTGCTTTTCAAGAGGGTGAGCATGTTTTTCATATGTTTATTTGTCATTTGTCTATCTTCCTTTGAAAAGCTTCTGTTCGTGTCTTTGCCCCTTTTTTTTTTAATTGTTGGGGATTCATTGAGGATATAACACTAATTGCATTTGTCAGGCAAAGTCCCTCTTATAAATGTGTTCCTCCTCCAAGAGGTGTGCCAAACACCGTAAACCTCCCACCCCCCTCCCTCCTTCCCTCTCTCCACTCCTCCATTGGATTCTTGCTTCTCCATTCTTGTGATGAAGAATGTGTTTCACCTCCATCCACGTTAGTACAAAAGATGTATAGTCTCCATCTTTTTAAGTGGCTGAATAATATTCCATGGTATACATATACCACAGCTTATTAATCCATTCCTGGATTAGTGGTTATTTAAGTTGTTTCCACATTTTGATAACAAATGTGAACTGAGCTGCAATAAACAGTCTAGTGCAAATGTTCTTCTGATACCACATTTTGGTAACAAATTGTAAATTGAACTGCAATAATAGTCTAGTGAAAATGTCTTTATGATAAAAGGATTTTGTTTTCTTCTGGGTAGATGCCCAGTAATGTGACTGCAGGATTAAATGGAAAGTCTAGTTTGAGTTCTTTGAGGATTCTCCATACTTCCTTCCAAAAAGGTTGTATTAGTTTGAAGTCCCACTAGCAATGTAAAAGTGCTCCCTTCTCTCCACATCCACACCAGCATCTGCAGTTTTGAGATTTTGTGATGTGGGTCATTCTTACTAGGGTTAGGTAATATCTCGGGGTGGTTTTGATTTTCATTTCTCTGATAATTAGGGATGATGAGCATTTTTTCATATGTTTGTCAGCCATTCATCTATCTTCCTTCCTGTCTCTTGCCTATTGATATAAGGGATTGTTGGGTCTTTTTATGTTGCTTAATTTGAGTTCTCTATAGATCCTAATTATCAATCTTTTGTCCAATTTATAATATGCAAATATCCTTTCCCATTCTGACGACTGCCTATTTGCTTTGGTTGTTGTCTCCTTAGCTGTTCAGAAGCTATTCAGTTTAATTAAGTCCCATTTGTTTATTTTTGCAGCTGTTGTAATTCCACTGAAGTATTTTTCATGAAGTCTTTTCCCAGGCCAATATCTTCAAGTAATTTTCTCCCACTTTCTTCAAGGATTTTTATTGTTTCATGTCTTAGATTTAGATCTTTTATCCATCTTGAATTGATTAGAATGAGTGGCAAAAGGTCCAGTTTCAGTCTTTTACATGTGGTTATCCAGTTCTGCCAGCACCATTTACGGAATATGGATTCTTTTCCCCCAGTGTTATTCTGTTGTTTGGCTTATCAAAGATCAGGTAGCTGTAAGAGGTTAGCTTCTTCTATGGTTTTCTATTTGGTTCCAGGTGTCTATGTCTGTTTTTGTGCCAATACCATGCTGTTTTGATTACTATGGTCTTGTAGTATAGCCTAAAGTCTGGGAGGCTGACACCCCAGCTTTGTTTTTATTACTAAGAATTGCCTTAGCTATCTGAGGTTTTTTCTGGTACCATACAAAACAAAAAATTATTTTTTCCAAATCTTGAAAGTATGATGTTGGTATTTTAATGGGGATAGCTTTGAATCTGTAGATTGCTTTGGGAATTATAGACATTTTAACAATGTTGTTTCTTCCCAGCCATGACCATGGTATGTTCTTCCATTTGTTAATGTCTTCTGCTATTTCTTTTCTTAGAGTTTTGTAATTTTCTTTATAGAGATCCTTCACCTCTTTTGTTGGATAAATTCCTAGGTATTTCATTTTCTTTTAAGCTACTGTGAAGGGAACTGTGTCCTTGATTAGCCTCATCTTGGCTATTATTGGCATATACAGAGGCTACTGATTTTTGGACATCAATTTTATATCCTGAGACCTTACTATATTTTTTGATGACTTCCAGAAGCCTTGTGGTTGAGTATTTGGAGTTCTCCAAGTATAAGATCATATTATCATCAAAATGGGAGAATTTGATCTCCTCTGCCCACATTTGGTTGTCTTTTATTTCCTTCTCTTGCCTATTTATATTGGCTAGAACTTCCAGCACTATTGAATAGTAGTGGTGATAGAGGACAGCTTTGTCTGGTTCCAATTCTAAGTGGAAAAAGCTTTAAGTTTTACTCTATTGAGTATAACATTAGCTGTGAGTTTGTCATAGATGGCTTCGATCAGTTTAAGAAATATGCCGCCTATACCAATATTCTTCAGTGTTCTAATTTCAAAAGGATGCTGAATTTTATCAAATGATTTTTGTGCGTCTATTGAGAGGATCGTATGGTCTTTGTTTTTGATATGGTGAATTATGTTTATGGACTTGTTAAGCCTTTTGCCCACTTTTTAATGGAGGTGTTTGTGTTTTATTTTTTCTTGCTAATTTGCTTGCATTTTTGTACATTTTGGTTATCAACCCTTTATAGGATGTATAGCTTGCTAATATTTTCTCCCATTCTATAAGCTATTTGCTCTATTGATTATTTCCTTAGCTGTAAAGCAGCTTTTTAAGTTAAGAAAGTACCATTTATTTATTTTTGTTACTGCTGTGATTGCCATTGGAGTTTCTTTATAAATTCTTTGCCTAGGCCAATATACAGAAGAGTTTTACCAACATTTTCTTCTAATATTTTTATGGTTTCTTGCCTGAAATTTAAATATGTTACCCATCATGAAATAATTTTTGAGTGGTGAGAGTATGGCTCCTATTTCATTCTTCTGCATGTGGCTATCTGATTTTCTCAGCACCATTTATTGAATAAAATAATATACACTTTCCCCAGTGTATATTATTGTCAGCTTTGTCAAAGATCAGTTGTCTGTATGTGGATTATATTTTTTTAATCTGAGTTCTCTATTCTGTTTCATTGGTCTATGTCTCTACTTTTGTGCCAATACTATGCTGTTTTGGTTACTTTAGACTTGTAGTATCGTTTGCTGTCTGGTAGCATGATGCCTTCAAATTTGTTCTTTTTCCTTAAAATTGTTTTGGCTATTCAGGCTCCTTTCTGCTTCTGGATGAAGTGTAGAATTATTTTTTTCTGTGAACTATAACATTAGTATTTTGATGGTTATTTCATTGAATGTGTAAATCACATTGGGTAGATGTGGACATTTTAACCAGGTCAATTCTACTAATTCACAAGCCTGATATGTTTTTCCATTTGTTTGTGTCACCTATGATTTCTTTCTTCAGTGTTCTGTAGTTATCTTTGTAGAGATCTTTTACGTCTTTGGTTAAGTACATTATTAGGTATTTTATTTACTTTGTAGGTATCATGAGTAGTATTGAGTCTTTGATTTGACTCTTGGCTTGACTGTTATTAGTATATAGAAATGCTATTGATTGTGTTCATTGATTTTGTGACCTGAGACTTTGCTGAATTTATTTATCAATCTCAGGAATCTCTTGGTGGAGTCTTTGGAGTTTTATATAAGATCATATTGTCATCAAAAATTAACAATTTGACCTCCTCTTTCCTGATTTAGATATGCTTTATTTCTTTCTCTTGCCTGATTGTTCTGGCTAGGATTTCTAATTACTATGCTAAATAGAAGTAGTGACAGTGGGCATCCTTATCTTGCTCCATTTCTTAGTGGAGATGCTTTTAACTTTTCCCAATTCAGTATGATGGTGACTGTGGATTTGTCACATATGGCTTTTATAATTGTGATTTTTTTTCTATGCCTAATTTGTTATGGTTGTTTTGTCATGAAAGGATGTTGGATATTATCTAATGATTTTTCTGCATCTATTGAGATGATGATATGGGCCTTGTTCTAGCTTCTTTCTGTTTGTGTGATGAATCACACTTATTGATTTATGTATGTTGAACCTTCCTCGTACCCCTGGGATGAAGCCCACTTGCTCATACTGGATCATTGTTTTTTTGTTATGCTATTGAATTCAGCTTGCTAGTATTTTATGTCTGTGGTTTTCTTTGTTGTCTCCTTTCCTGGCTTTGATATCAAGGTCCAGTGCTTTTTTGTTGGAAGAGATTTATTTATTTATTTATTTTGAGACAGAGTATTACTTTGTTGCCCCTGGTAGAGTGCTATGGCATCACAGCTCACAGCAGCTTCGAACTCCGGGGCTCAAACGGTCCTCTTGCCTCAGCCTCCATCAGCACCCACCACAACATATGCCTATTTTTAGAGATGGGATCTCGCTCTTGCTCAGGCTGGTCTTGAACTCCTGAGCTCAAGAGATCCACCTGCCTCAGACTCCGAGTGCTGAGATTATAGGTGTGAGCCACCATGCCTGGCCCAGGAAAACTTTTTGTTATTGCTTCAATCTCATTGCTTGCTATTAGTCTGTTTGGGAGTTCTATATCTTCCTGACTGACTGTGTGTTTCCAAGAATTTGTCCATTTCTTCTTCATTTTTGAATTAATGTGCATAGTGATTTTCATAGTAGTCATAGTTAAATACTTTGTATTTCCATGATATCAGTTGTACTATTTCCTTTTATCACTTCTGATTGAGATTATTTGGTTCCTTTCTCTTTTCTATTCCTGGTTATTCTAGCAAAATGTCTGTCATTTTGTTTATTTTTCAAAGAACCAACTTTTTGTTTCATTGATCTTTTATATTTTTGTAGTTGTTGTTGATATCTGTCTGGACAAGGATAAAGAAATAATGACAACATAGAAAAGGGGCTGACATGAGGTCCATGCCAGTCTTTTCACACATGCTGTCAGTCTCTTTCCCTGCAAACCTGCCAGGTGCACACTGGTGGCTCCTGCCTTGTAACACCTGCCTTTATGACTTTTCCTCTAGTACATAAGAGCTCACATAATGATGTCTCAGATTTGTACTTGTGACTGCTACCTATGGCATGGTTGGAGCACCAGGTGGAGACGGCACTGGGATGATTTCACACATATGGTAGGAGTGTGACAGGCTGAGCAGGAGGGTAAAGTGGGTGAGTGGTCAGAGGCAGTGACTCCCTGCGCTGCTGAGCCACAAGGCATCAGTGAAGGCAGTGTATCTCTTCTGCATGCTCAGGACCAGGTGGAAGAGACATTCTAGGAGGGTCCATGGGGGCACAGGGCTGTGCAGCTCTTCCATAAAGGGACTGGCTGCCACAGCACCTCCTACTTGGGGGGCTTGCATAACTCTGCCAGTGCAGACCCAGCATGTCAAGTTGTACTATTCCATCACCTAAGTCATCAGTGGCATCATCATCCTCATTTCATATACGAAAATTATGGTTCAGCATGGTTGAATCAATCATCTGTGACCACAAGACTCCCTCCAGCTGGAGTCAGGACTGCTGTCCACCTGTGTCCATGGCCATGTTCTTCTACTGTATCACACTAGGGAAAGTGTTTCCTAAAGGAAATAAACACTGAGATGAGAGACAGAAGGACAGAGGCCTGTGCAGGTCCGGTAGGGAGAAGTAGGAGGAGGGAAAAGGTGAACATAAGAGGGTCCAAGTGGGTGACCAAAATCGCAAAGTGTCTCTTCTCATTTTAGGCAAAGAAACCATGAACACTGGTGTACTGTTGTAAAACACTTCAGCGAGAGTCTCTACATGGCATTTGGTTATTTACTGGGCCTCAGGCACAGTGGAAGGTCAGAGCAACCAGGTCTGGTGGCTGCTGGATCCTCAGTTCCCAGCAGTGCACTGAGCACAGCCTGGTGGAAGGCCAGAGAGACCTGTGCCAACTCCTCATCTCCAAGGACAGAGCCACCTGGCTCTCCTGTCACCTTGCCAAGATACTCCTGACCACAGCAAATCTGCTGATGAAGCTCAGCCTGTTCCAGAATCCCAGCTGGACCTAGACAGCTGGTCTCACACCACCCTGCAAGCCAGGGCTTAGCGCTGCCCTGGAAGGCACGTGACCCAGCCTGCCTCCCAGTCCTCTACTGAGGGGAGGAGGAGATAAGGGGAGTCTGTCTGTCTCCATCCAGGCTCACTGCCCTGTTGTCACAGCATGGGTGTCATTGTCACCAGAACTTGAGCCATCCTATGAGGATGATACATTTGTTTCCTGAAATCAAAAACTCAAATAGCAGTGTGTCTTTTCAACTTTTGCTTCCCCAGTGATGGGAAGAGAATTTCCTTTTACATAACACTGCATGTGACATTGAGAGCCCGTGTGGTTTATGGCTTTTGGGAAATAGACTAAGCTGTTGGGGAACTGTGTCCATGGCTTATGAATTGATAAAGAAATAGCTGTGCCTGCATATTAAAAAGCCCAATTTTCTTCAAATTAGTTCTTCAAAAACGGTCAAGCTCATTTCCAAAGAATTTTTGCATATTTTCAGATATCATAGCACAAGCAACCCAGACCATATAATATTTATTTCATGAGGGCTGATTGGAAATTCTCACTGTCAAGAAGTACTCCCTCAGGTTTAACCAACTCAACTTCCTTCTTTTTTCAGAAAACGTAAAAAAGTAAGTAAGGCAGCTCTTTCTCTTCCTCTGTGTGTATCTCCTCATCACAAAATTGAGTCACTCATCAACCTCCTTTTTCCTTGCAGTTGTAGCTTTTGAAGTGTGGCTGCTGCAGGACAGCCAGCCTTATGGGCACAAACTCTGCTTAGACCTGAGCAGTGCCTCTCTGGAATAAGCACAAGCAAAGCATCCGGGACCCACAGCTCACAGCACATGCACTTGGAGCAGACCTCATGTCCAGTCCTGACACTGACATTTCACGTCTGAGTGACTAGTGTTCATAAAGGTTGCAGCCTACCCCACACAGAGCAGACACTGGGTGAATACCCCAGATTTCCTTTTTTATACATCTAAATCTCTCCAAGTAGGTGTCTGCTTGTGTTTCTTTCATTATAGATAAATCATCTGATCTTGGCATCTCAGAGGTCAGGTGACCTTAGGGACCCTCTATTTTCACCCCTTCCCTATTGGGGGTGAGGTTTTGCCCAAGATCCTGCCCAGCAGTGAGTGGCAGAGCCTGGATGAGCCCTTCAATGAGGAGGAGAAGACTCACTCCCTGTGTGTGTGTGAGACGAAATCTTGCTTAATTATGGAATAGGCGCAGACTATTTCTTTTACGTTCTAATTTTCGAATCTGTAAAGTCAGTATAGCTCATGGTTTTGAAGCTGCCTCAATGTGGTTTTATTACTGGAAAATGTGTATGGACAGGTTGGACCCAGACAACAGGCCTTGTGGTTTTGCTGGAAGGAAGGGAAAGCTGAAGTTCCTATCACCTGCCAGCTATCCTGGTCCACCTGCAATCCAGATGTGGGCTGGCAGCAGAGAGCATCAATATCCATGCAGGACACGCCCCACAGACCTCTCTCCCAGAGCTAGCCAGGAATCCTCTTCTCTTTGGGTATTTTGTTGTCGTTGTTTTGCACTTTTGGCTGGGGCTGGGCTTCAACCCGCCACCCCTGGTGTATGGGGCCAGAGCCCTACTCTTTGAACCACAGGCGATGCCCTGTTTTGTTTTGTTTGAAATTTTAAACTATAAGGAGGTCCAAATGTTTTTGTTACATGGATACATTGTGTAAGGATTAACTTGGGGCATTTAGTGCCCCATTACCAGAAGAGTGCTCATTGTACCTGAAAGGTTTTCACCCCTCACCTTACCCTTTTTTTCTTTTCTTTTTCTTTTTTTAATTTTGAGGGGTTTTTAATTTCCTCGCTCATTTTTTATTTTTTAATTTTTATTTCATTGCTTTTTGTTGTTTTGGTTGAGACAGAGTCCCACCCTATGCCCTGAGCAGAGTGTAATGGTGTCATAGTTCACTGCACGCTGCCTCAGCCTCTGGGAGCCACTGGGATTACAGTTCATTATGGGGCCCAACTGGGTTTTGGGGCTTTTTTTATGACTTGAGGTTTCACTCTTGCTCAGGCAAGTCTCGAACTCCTGAACTCAGGCCATTCTCCCTCCTCAACCTCCCAGAGTGGAGGGATTACAGGCACCGTTCCTAGCCCACCCCCTTTTTTATTTTCTAGTGTCCTTCACATCTTTTTGTGTCCCCTTGTGCCCAATGTTTAGTTTTCAATTCAAGATAACATGTGGTATTTGTTTTTCCATTCCCTAGATACTGCACTTAGGAGAACGGTCTCTGGTTCTACCCAACTTGCTGCAAAAGAAATTATTTCATTCCTTTTTTGTAGCTGAGCAATCTTTCATGGTATATCCATATACCACATTTTCTGGGTTTCTTTCTAAATCAAAAGATGCTAGAATTGTGGAGTTGGAAGGGACATTAGTGAAGTCCATTAGGTCCAGTGCCTCAGCCACCAGATGAGTAACTGGGGCCAGAGGGACAAGACCTGCCTGGGGCCACCACAGTGGCTCGAAGGATGTTCTATGCCTATGGCACTTGACACTAACATTTTCTTGTTGAATTTTATTTATTGAAACCTGTGGAAAGTGATGTGAGGCTGAAGCTATCTGCTTTCAGGACCTTGAGAAGTATGACTGATCATGAGATCTGCCTGTGTTGGGAAGACCTAGCAAACTGTACGTCACTCTCCCTCTGAGGGTGTAGGCTGATGACATCATCTTAGAACTAATCTAGGCTTGGCCCCTGTGGCTCAAGTGGCTAAGGCCACCAGCCACATACACCTAAGGTGGAGGGTTCGAATCCAGCCCGGGCATGCCAAACAACAATGATGGCTGAAACCAAAAAATAGCCAGGTGCTGTGGAGGGCACCTGTGGTCCCAGCTACTTGGGAGGCAGAGGCAGGAGACTCGCTTAAGCCCAGGAGTTGGAGGTTGCTGTGAGCTGTGATGCCACAGCACTCTATCTAGGGGCAGAGCTTGAGGCTCTATCTCAAAAAAAAAAAAAAAAAAAAAGAACTAATCTAAATGCATTCCTGAGAGAAGCACTGTCCATTTCTGTTTTCTGCAGAGGTATTCTAAGCAAGAGAAGCAATAACACTGTTTGTGACCTATTAAAATCACTCTCATCTCTCTCAGCAGGCCTTATACCTGTGGGGCCATCCCTTCCCTGGCAGGCAAAAGAAACCCCTTGATGTCAGAGGGGCCTTCACCCCCCCAGGCCCAACACTGCTTGAGAGGATCTGAGCTATTTGCAGAATTCTTGGGAGGACAGAATGCAGAAGGGATGTGGCCTGTAGTTCTCATCATCTCTTGCCTGAATGTAAAGGAAACCACAGTTCAGAAAACCACTCCATTCCAGGATAATGTGCAGTGGAGAAAACATTCACTTCTAGAGAAAACCCACTCAAACAAAATGAAGTCAAATACATTTAGAAAAGCACTCATTTGTGACAAAACTATGTTTATAAAAGCAGAAGAATGATAGACACGTAGTTCAAGGTAGTGGTTCCATCTGAGAGGGCTGCAGAGAGATGTATCAGGAGACAAGCAAGAAGTTGATGTTCTTGTTTGAAATGGGTGCGGGTCATAACAGGGGAATGGGCGGATGTCAAACAAACTTCTAGACAGAGCCCCAGACTTTGTAGCAGCCTCACTGTCTTTAGTAAGCAAGATGTTTTAGCCCAATAATTTCTAATAATTTATTAGCAAAGGGATGTTCTTAGTTCTATATCGCATAGGAATGAAAACTCCAAACTAGGCAAGGCTCTGTACCCTGGTGCTTTCTTGCTTCCAGTTCTGTGGCAAGTGACCACCACAGTTGCCCACTGAGTCTCAGGGTAAGAGGTAAGAACTGCACCACAGCATCAAGGGACTGGTGAGCCACAAAAGAAGGGCTTTAGGTGACTAAAGGAATACTGAAGTGCCCAACACCCCTCCTGGCTGCGAGAGGGCTGTGCCTGCCAGGGAGAAGGCACTCTGGAGATGGGCAAAAGGGGCATCAGTCAGGACTCGGGCCCAGGGCTGAGCAAGTTGCAGGGCTCTTGTTCCCCTGCACACCATAGACCCCAGCAGGTGCAAAGGCAGACAGAAGGACTCCAGGTCTGGCACGACTGGGAAGGATCAAAACCTGTCAAGAGGTGTGGAGGTCACCGTGAGGAGAGAGAAGGGTGCTTCCTACCTGTCCCCTGGTGTCACCTGTGTGGCTGAGGCTCCCTGCACAGTGGTGGCAGGAGGGGTGTCTGATGGCACAAAGGCTGATGGGGGTGGGAGTGTCGGGGGTGCATTGACTCTGCTTGTCTGGATGCGAAGTCAGCTTCCTCAGGAGCAGGCTGGCTCAGAGGAACCTCTCCTGCCAGGGCTGGAGTCTGGAATCTCTATCTTCCTGCCAGAGTCTGGCTCCATCTTGCTGGTGTACACACCAAATGCTTGCAGAGTCCTGGCTTCCTCTCTAATGTGTGTTTCCCTGGCTACCTGCTCAGCTCCCTGGGTGTCATCCTGAGGTTGTGTTCATGCCTGCATGTCACTGTCAGCTGGGCACAGATACCTGCTCTGGTCCTTCTAGGCAGCCCTGTCACTCTGCCATCACGGCCCAGCACCTCTTGGCTTCTGCTCCCACCCCGGGAGGACAATGAAGATGAGCTAGAGGGCGGGGGGCTCCAGCCTCCTTAGAAGCCCCAGGTCTGAAGTATACCCAGGCCCACATCAACGGGCCTAATGGGTGCTGTGATGGGCTGTTGTCCCAAGAATTCATTCACTCCCCATAGTCCTGTGCCCCCAGATTTCTCCTTGCGGTGTGTACTGGCTGCCCTCAGCAGCACTTCTGCTCTTCATGTTCTACCCAGAGTAGCCCCAATAGTTTAGGCAGGGACCCCATAGCCTTGGGAGGGTGAGTGACTGCCCAGCCTGAGGTGATGGGATATGAGCCCTTTCAGGGTCATGGCACTCCCTCTGCCTGTGGCCAGTGCTCCAGTGGATGACACATGACCAGTCATCCAATTATCCTGATGCAGAGGGACTCAGTGTGTTCACAGCCCTCTCTCCCCTTCCTACCTGCAGTGCTGACCTGCTCCTGAAGGTGTGGCAACCACCTGGCTAGTGTGTGTGCTGAAGAAGCTGCTCAACTGGGCAGCACTGGCTACCCACCTATCCTAAGGAAAGAAATTAACCCCCTTTTTGTTTAAGGCTTGGAAGTTTCAGAATCAAATTGTTTACTGGTACTTTCCACCAGACTCATTCCTAAGTGACCTGCTATCTTTCTGGCTGCCCTGGGACTGAAGTCCTGTTGCCCTGTAAGGCACAGCCAGGTGAGCATGCCAGGTGCTTGGTGGACAGAGACAAGGGCAGGGAAGTTTCTCTGCTGCTGGAGAAGTGCAGGCTCCGGAGAAGAGGAGTGCAAGAGTGACTCACAGTGCTGGGGCATGAGGCAGAGGGGCCCGGTCATGTGATCAACTCTTTGGCATGGGGGTGGCTGAGCACCCTGGCTGTGGGCTGGTTCTTCCTGGACAGATGGCTTAGGCTGTGACAGAGCCCACCAAGATACTTCAAAGCCCTTACTGCCAACCAGGTCTGCTAACTCACATTGGGGGACAGATTATTCTGCCAGGAAACATCAGAGAAACATCTTCAAGGATGTCCAGGAATCACAGAGACCGCCTACCAGTTGAGTCCCAGGCGGCTCCCCAGTTTCAGGCACCAGGAGGCAGTGGGGGGCAGGCATGTGGCATGATGTGAGGGAACCAGAAGAGAGTGTCTGACTGCTAAAGGACCAGCTGTCCCAGGAGCTCACTCATTGTCCAGGGCAGGCAAGGACAAGGCCATTCATAAGGGGTGTACCCCTAAGCCCCACCTCCAACACTGAGGAGCACATTTCAACATGAGGTTTGGGGGACTCATCTGTACTGTGTATAGATTGTAGCATTTAGGGCAGGACAAAGTGGTGAGAAACAGGCGTGACAGCCCTGTGGAGGTGAAGGGAAAGTGGATGAAGGTGTACTAAGCTGCAGGCAATGCAGACTATCGTGATGAGGAATTCCAGCCAGAGTTTGCTGCTCATTCCACATTGCTGAAAGTCCTCTTTTTGATGACCGAAAAGTAATTTCAAAGAGCAAGGAGAAAGTTGCCATGGGAGTTGCCCTGTTTTGGACCTGTGTGGAGGATGAGTTCTAGGGGGAAAAGAAGGTGCAAGTCACTTGCAATGTGCCTGCCCCTGACCCAGGCGCCAGAGGACTGAAGATCAACATGGCATGATCCTTGACACCAAAGAGCCTTTTTCAGGTAGGGGAAAAACCCACTTGCTGGACTCTTCAGTGCTAATCTGATGTCCGAGGGTGGGGCCATACATGCTGTCACAGCTCTGAGAAGAGCCACTTAGCCTGATGTGGGGCCTAGAGGTGACTTCTCAGTGGATAGCACCTGTGCTGAGTCTCAGAGGTTGAGTGAGCAACAGATCAGGTGAGAAAGATGGAAAGAACAAAAGTGCAGAGGACAAGGTGGCTGGAAGCAGCTGGCCAGGGGTCCAGGCACCAAGAGCTGCTGGGCCATGTGTGAGCAGCCTCAAGACAGTGCCGAGGCTGAAGGGGCTGCAGGCTGTGGGAGCATCTGGCTTTCAGGCAGACCTCTTTGGCTGTGAGGGGAACAGACCTGCACTGCTTTAGGGTCTGCACTGAGAGTCAGAAGGTCTGGGTGTTGTTAAGAACTGCTGGGCCTGGTCAGGTGGAATTCTTTTCTAGCAAAGAGAGGCATGGATTCTGAAAGGAAAGTCCTCTAGGAGGTTTTGGGTATTCTGAGGGGAAAAAAGAAACAGCTAAAGAAACCATATGGCTGTTCTGGAAACTCCTCTGTGCCTTGTGCCTTCAGACTCCTATTTTTAAAAATTCCATGTGTCATCCTAGGAAGGAGAATGATAGAGAAATAGGCCCACAGCCTTATTACTTCTGTCCCCACTAAATTCCCAGTGTCTCAGGGAATTACTAGTGCTTCATAGATGCTATCAAGTGATATTTATTAAAAAAAAATGAATTGACTGAATGGAAAATGTTCTAGTGAAAAAACAGGACAAACAGTGTCAGCTTGGCTAATGTCCTAAGTGACTATTGTAGATAATGCCCCAAAGAACAAAGTGGGCACTGGAAGCTATTCTTTGGAAAAGAAAGAATGGCCACAACAGATGGGTGCTGAGAGGTGACAATCCCTTGCATTAGCAATCCTGTGGACTTGGGCCTAAAACACAGCCCCTTGCCAAAGCCAAGAGGAATGGAGGTGGCAGGGTAAAGGGGCTATGGGCAGGTGTGTACCAGGTATGGAGGGCACACCTGCAAAGCCTGGGGTCTGAGGTGCAGCCCTGGTCAGGGAAGAGCCCCCCTGAGCCCTGTCCATGCCATCTCCACATAGGCTTCCTTAAGCAGGCCAAGAGTCCACTGCAATTCCATACATTGTCTAGGAAGGTCTGTGTGTCACGTCCTTCACTCTCCAATGTTCAGAACAAGCCAAGTGACCCACTGGGCTCCTGGAGGCATGGAAGTACCATCCCCCCAGTGGCAAGTCTACCAGAAGTACAAAAGAGAATTTGTTTAAAATGTACTTTTTTCCTTTAATGACATATTTTAAAAGACTTCATTTTTTAGAGTAACTTTAGGTTCACAGAAAAATTGAGCAGTAGGCACAGAGATTTTCCCACACACCCCATGCATCTACATGCATAACTCCCCCATCGTCAGCATCCACCACCAGAGCAGCCCACTTTTACAATCTGTAAATGTACAGGGGCATGTCAGTGTCACCCAAAGTCCATTGTTGGCAGCTTCAGGGTTCTCTCTTGGTGAGTTTGGATAGCTATATGGTGACAGGTATCCACTATGCCCTGAAACCCCCTGTGCGCTGCTTTCACTAGCCTCTGCTCCTCCCTCTCACTAGCCCCACCCTCAGGGCCCCTGTCCCCACAGCTTCACCTTTTCCAGAAGGCCATTCCAGAGATCTTTTCATTTTCATGTGAGAACACTTTGCTTCCATATCTTCCAAATTATATTCTGTACTTATCTGATGAAGAACATTGTCTTAGATCCCACATTGATTGTGTCTATTTGTTCAACATTGAAAGAGTAAGTGTTATGTTGGCCCCTTACCAGGCTATGGGATACAGCCTGGCTGGCCCAGCCTCAGAATCCCCTCTGCAGGTGAGGATGGGCGTGTGCCCAGGGCAGGGTACATGTGAATGTGTGTGGAACTTGCTTTTGCAGCACTGGCTGTGACACTATCACAGCTCTCCACACCCAGCATGGCAGGGAGAAGAGCAGGGAGCTGAGATTTCTTCAAGGATGGCACATAACTAGGACAATTCTAGAGTGGGAGAGAGAGGATTCCAATCACACACAGTAACTTCTTTCACACCCCTGACTGCTCTGGCAGAGTTGGGTAGGAGTGGGTTTAGGTGTGCCACCTGAAGTGAATGTACCTGAGCAAACTATTCCTGATACCCTTTTGCTCCAACTCACTTTTTAAAAGCACATCACAAATCTTTCTGTTGCAGGTCCCTGCAGCCAGTACATTTTAAAATACTGTTTAGTTTCTTAGGAATTAAAGTATGATATATTGAAATTCTGACCCAAAATGGTAAAGACTTGGGTCAGTATGTCATTTTTCTTTTCTTTTTTTTTTTGATTTTTGCTCATCAGCTTTCTTTTTTTTTTTCTAATTTTTTTAATTAAATCATAGCAATGTACATTAATACTATCATGGGGTACAGTGTACTATTTCTGTATACAATTTGAAATACTTTCATCCAACTGGTTAACATAGCCTTCATGTCTTTTTCTTAGTCATTGTGTTAAAACATTTATATTCTACAAGTAGGGAGATTCACA
>CAUYQV010030914.1:0-58249 GCA_963574575.1 Galagoides demidoff | reverse complement strand
CAATAGATTGTTTATCACAGCTCAATTTACAATTGCCAAGATGTGGAACAACCTAAATGCCCATCAACCCAGGAATGGATTAACAAATTGTGGCATATGCACACCATGGGATACTATTCAGCCATAAAAAGATGGTGCCTTTATATCTTTTGTATTAACTCGGATGGAGTTGAAACATATTCTTCTTAGTAAAGTATCACAAGAATAAAAAAAAAATGTCCAATGTACTCAATAGCAGTATGAAGCCAGTAGATGAACTAATTCACACCCACAGAGAAGAAAAACTCAATTCAATTCAAGTAGGGGGAGAGGAAATGAGGGAGCAGGGAGTGAGGAAGAGGAGAGGAGATCGGTGCACTCCCATTTAATGGACTCAATGTAGGGGTATATATTTTGGATGCGGGACACAACTGCAAGAGGGATTCTACCTAACAAATGCAAGGATTGTAACCTAGTTCTTTGTACCCTCACATTAACATGAAATTAACATATATATATATATATATATATATATATATATATATATATATATTCGTTCTACTTGTAACATCTCCTATTACTACCCTGTTTAGAAAACCCTCAGTGGCCTTCTGCTGTCTGTTGATGAAGTGCCAGCTCACCCTGCCTTTGTATTTCCACTGGTAGCCCAAACCGACATTTCTCTCCTGAGTTTACTCCAACCCAAATAGACTCTGCCACACTTCCCCACCTCCCTGCTCCGATAAGTGCAGTCCCTGACACTCTCTTCTTCAACACATGGGACCCCTCCCTTCCCACAACTTAATGCATCTTCCTAAATTTTTGTGATATTTCTACTCCTTGCTTTTTTCTATTTGTTTCACCTCCTGACATAGACTAGACTCCATGCCTCTGTTTTCCCATAAGACTGACATGGCAGATCTTTTCTGGAGTTCAATGGATTGAATGGAGTTGGGGCTCAATACCTGCTTGGAAAGCATCAAATTTTCTAGACCCTCTCCTCCCCCAAGCCAGGCAAATATTCTCTTACTCATCCACTTTCTCGTAAAAATGGGTTTTTGTTTTTCCCTATGGCCTGAACCTCTACTGTTCACCTCTGCAAGCAGTGAAGAGTGAGTATGATATTTGAAATCATGATCATAGCTACTGATCATGTGGCAGACACTATCTGAAGTGTGTACATGTTTTACCATCTTCAAACCTCTTGGTAGCCCTGGAAGTAGGCATTGTTATCCCCACTTTATAGATGAGGAGAATGAAGCAAAGAAAGGTTAAGTGGCAGTTTAAGCTCAAACACCAGGTGTGAAGGAACCATATTCAACCCAGGCCCTCTGGCTCTAGAGCCTTTTCTCCCACTGCTAATAAAGTATCACAAGAATGGAGAAGCAGGAATCCAATGTACTCAATTCAAATATGAGGGCAATAGGTGATTTAATACAAGTGGGGGGTAGGGGAATAAGAGATTGGGGAGAGAGGAGGAAGGCAGGGAATGGGGGGTTACAGTGTACAGCACACCTCTTGGGGCTGGGACACAATTACAAGAGGGACTTTGCCTAACAACTGCAATCAGTGCAACCTAATTCTTTGTACCCTCGATGAATCCCAAACAATAAAAGAAAAAAGAAAATGTAATCAGAAAGGAGAGTTTTTCTTATAGGTTTTGATCGTCCAAACCTCAAAATCTGGAGCCTGGTTTGGCCTTTTTTTTTAATTTCAGATATATATGAGGGTACAAACAATTAGGTTATAATGTTGTATTTGTAAGGTAAGTAAGGTAAGGTCCCTGTTGTAGTTCTGTCCCGCACCCAGGAGCTGTGCCATATATCCTTACACTAGCATATTAGGTGCGAGCACACCAATCCATTTCCCTCCTCCCCCAACTTTAATTGAGTTGAGTTTTTCTCTTATGTGGGAATGTATTAGTTCATCTACTGGCTTCATATTAGTTTTGAATACATTAGATACTTGCTTTTCCATTCTTATGGTACTTTACTAAAGAGAATGTTCTCCAATGCCATTCAGGTTAAAACGAAAGATGTAAAGTCTCCATCCTTTTTGATGGCTAAATAGTATTCCATGGTATCCATATACCACAGTTTCTTAATCCAACCATGGGTTGATAAGCAGTTAAGTTTTTATGTTGTTTCCACATCTTGGACATTGTAAACTGAGCTACTATAAACAATCTAGTGAAATCTGGTTTGGTCTTCACAAATTTGACCAGATATATACAGAAGTATATTTGATCTTAGTATCTGGGCAGTGGAAAGGGTGGCATCTATCTTTGTGTTCTGCTATTCACAGATGTGCGCTGTGCGCTGTTACCTCCCCAACACAAGCTTCCTGAAAGATGACGTTACTTTCCACGACTACATTCTCCCACCGTAGTCTAACCCAGGGCTTTTCACATAGCAGGTGACCCACAGTTAGGACTGAAGTGTATTTTCACATACAAAAGCAGTGCCCAAGCTGTGCCTTAAAGCTTCAGTTGTCTGCCCCACTCCTCCTGCCTCCTGACACACACCCACTCTCTCACAGGGCAGGTGTAGTTCAGCAGAATGGAGGCAAATCAGTTCTGAATGTCAAAACAGGATTTTACTTACATATTAATTTGGGAGAACCAGGAGAACAGTAAATAAATATCCCAATGAGGTTATGCTATGAAGTATGGGGAACCCTCTCAGCTCTAATATTTAATTTAAACTCCACTGTCTGAAAGGCTTTCTGGATCCAAGCCAAAGGCCATCAGACATGGCTTGGGATGACAACCCAGCAACTAAGGGAGGCCCAATATGAGTTCAAGGCCCGATGAGGGGCCATCCCTCAGGGACAAGTGCCAGAAGGCAAAGACTGAAAAGCTTCTCCAAAGAGGCCAATTAAACACCCTTTCACCTATAGCTCTCAGACTCTCCCTGCAGAGCAGACAGCCCAAGGCACCAAGAACTCATCTTGTTGTGAAATAGGCCTCATCTTCCTGCCAGTGCCCCCTTCCCAATATTTGGGGGATTTTCCCAGGACTCATCATACCCACTCTAACTCTCACCCCCATTTCCTGACACTTACTGCCCAGAAAACACGTGCAGACTATGATTTTGGCTATAGGCCCTGCCAGTCAGAGAAAAGGAGGCTGAGTCACAGGTGGGGCCCACACTCAGCAGCTGCGGGCCTTATCTCCTGGTGCCTTTCTGGTTCCAGTCCCACTCTCAACTTCCCTTATGAAATGGGGAACTGCAAGTCTGGTAGCCTGCTGTGGAGACTGAGAAAAACAAAGCAGCCCATCATCTATGGCTCACTCTGCCTTCTGACTCTTCCTGGTGGCCCCAGGGGCAGGGCTGAGATGAGCAGCTGGGTCTTCCCCTGAGCACAACTCACAGATGTAGTTTCTCTGGCACAGATTCTCAGAACAGTCCCCTCTGGGAAGGCTTCCTGGTGGCCAACTGATCCCTCACAGCTGCCAGCCGGCGACAAGGGATCCCAGCTGGTGCTAGGTGACAAAGAACAGGTCCAGGCTTTGTCCTTTGGCTAAAGGACCTGTCTGTGCTGGACTCAGGATGTAATTAATCATCAAGGTCGTGGAGGAGCGCTGAGCCCTTGGCCCATCAGAAACACTTTAGAAAGTCATATTTCTGAGAAGCATCACGACTAAAGAGCATCGACTTATCCCAGAGCATGATGCAGAGAAGTCCCTGTACTGCCCGTGTACCCACCAAGCATTTAAACATTAAAATTGACAGGGGAATTCAGGCAGATAGGACACACTTCTCAGGATATCACACCTCACAACATTTGGAGGAAGGCAACAGGCCCATGCAGGGTCAGGGCTGGGTAAAGCATGGTTTTAAATACTATTTAGGCAGCAGCGTCCTCTTTCCAAACAAAATATCATGATCATGCAGAAGCATAAGAATTCAGACAGGTTCAAGGAGAGTTTTCAGGTGAAAACCAGGTGAATCCAGGAATTTATCCTCCCAGGCTTCCTAAAGCTCCACCACCACTACTCCCCTCCTTATTCTTTTTTGCTGAATCACTGGGGTAGCACCTGACTCAGCTGGAGAGACCACCACTCTGCTTCAAGCCTTCATTATTCAGAGGGAAAAACTAAGCAACAGAGTATTACAGAGCATTTCATAAGGTCACAGAGTATTACAAATTCAGCAGAGTAAAAAGTCTTCTAAATAAAACTTTAGGTGAACCAAAACATCTGTACAAAGGGGCAGTCCATGCGGGTTAGAAGAGTAAGTATACAGGCAGTCCTCGGGCTACAAACATCCAACATACACACAACTTGCACTTACAAATGAAGGCTTTTGTGGGTAATAGATAAGTGGACCTGTTGCAACTTAAATGCAAATTCAACTTTAAGAACCTATCTCGATCATAACTCAGGGATTGCCTGTACACACGATAGGTTGATATTTATTTTATCCATTTTATCTTGGCCATGTTCTGGCTGCCTGTCCTCAAGAAAGTCACCCCAGCTTAGCTGTTCTAGGGCTGGGCTAGATCCAATGGCCTTTTGAGGTACCTCCTGTCAACCTTCAGTATCTAGAACCTAACAAGGCCCCTTCTCACTGCTTCCCATCCATGCCTTCACCTTGGCAGAACAAAGCCATAGGGTAAATGGAGAATGGAGAGTGAGGAACCCAGGCCGAAGGGCCCACGCAGGGAGCAGATGCTCAGTAAGACTGAATCTGAGCCACCTCCACAAGAGGTGTCAGTAGGCCACAACAGGAATGCCATGGAGAGGTTTTGGCTGTGGGGGTGATAAGTAAAAACGGAGAAGAAGAGAGGCTGGCAGAAGGGAGCAGAGACACTGGAAGGGAAGGCAGAACCCCTGAGTCCCCCACCTTCACCCAGGCACAGCTCATACCTCCTCTCCCTCCCACACTGCTCAGTGCATCCTCTCTCCCTTGCTCTGCTCTCCTCTCTCCTAAGCCTGTGCTCTGCACCTGGACCCCCACCTGTCTGGTCATGCTCCCTGCACCCCTCACCTCAAGGAAAGCTCTGTGCCCCCTGCAAACACTATTTAGCCACATTCAGATGAGGACTGCTTATTGCCCCCAACCCCAGAGCTCCTGTAAAAGCCCTGACTCCCATGAAGCTCCTGGGCCCAACTACCCTTTATCATTGGCTGTCTGTTGATAACCTGCTCCCTCCCCATCCATCAAAAGCCATGGCACCTGCTCACAGGCTTTCCGCTGAGTCCAGGCATCACCCTGACATCCAGGCTCCTATGAACCATCCCCCCAACATCTTTGACTTCTTCTCCACCAGGCTTCTACACCCTGACTCTACTTGGGCACCTCACTCAAGGCCATACCCCAGACTTAGATAAGACCTGGTTATGCTACACCTTAGGAATTTAAACTTACTCATCCCACTTTCACTCCAGTCCTCAAGTTCTCTCACTTTCAAATCCCCCATGTGTCCCTGGAACATTATTGATCCCTTCCCTGCCCCACCACTCTCTCTTCCCCCAACCTTCAGCTTCCTCCTGTCTTCACTCCTGCCACCTGGTAGCCCAGAGCCCATAGGCATTGCTTGAAGTGCTTTCTCGTTAGATTTTCAACTCCAATAACCCTTGCCCTGCAGTCACCCTCTATCTCCAGCACTGTCCCACCCTGGGTCAATATCACAGTGGCCTCCTTACTCCTTTACCCAGGTTATAGGATCCTGATGGGAAAAGTCATCCGGCCACAAGATGGGAAATGCTGCTACATCATTGCTTCTCACAGGTCCCAGTCAGAACTCTGCTTGCATCAGTGAAGGTCTTTCTATCCCTGGCTGCTGAGACCCTGACTTCAACCAGCCCCTGCACTCTCAATGCTACCCATCCTGCCTCTCTCTCTCATCAAAAGTGTCCTGGTCTTGTCTGAGCAGCCCCTCTCCCTACTTTCCAAATCCTCTTTACTTTCTCCAGGAATTTTGTCCCCTTACTTTCCAACATCTTCAACTATTCATTTCGTACCCATTTCCCCCCATAAGTTTCTTCCATGTCAAAACAAACAAAAACCCACTAACAAATAAAACACTTCTTTAATCCTGCATCCCCATCTACCGCCAGCCATTTTCATCATTTCCTTTACATTCAAGTTTCTTCAAAGGGTACATATAACGCCTTTTCCCACCATCTCATTCCCACTCAACCCACGGAGCTTGGCTTGCCCAACCCTGCTCCCCAAAACTGCAAACTCCATGTTACCACCTTCAAGTGGTACATTTGGTCTCAGCTTGCCTGACCAATCTGTGACCTCCTCCATCTATGGCTTCCAAGACATCACTCTCCCCAAATGTTCCTTCTTTATCTCTGGCCTATTCCCATTGCAGGCTCCCCCTTCTCTTCTAGGCCCTTAAATGTCCCTGCTGCCTTCTCTTCTTTTCTCCACACTCCCTGCCCAGGGTGATCTCACCCATGGCAGGGGCCTCATCCATCCATCCCATCTCCAGATCCATCCCTGTCTCCGGAGTTCCAGGCAGGAACATTCAAATCTCACCACACTCCTTACTCGGGGACCCAGGGATCCCTCAGACTCAGGTCTTTATGGGCCATTGAGCCTATCAAAATGATCCCTGTAACATCTCTCTTTGGTTCATACCCTCCCTGTCTTTGCCTGGACCAGTGCAATAGCTCCTCCTGCCCCCAATCTCCCTCCTCTGACATGGCTCCTCTAGTCCATCCCCCATAACACCCAAAGCAGCCAGAGTGATCTTCCTTAGTAGGAAAATCCAGTGGTACTATGCTTGGACCCAAATCCTGTAAGGGCCCCCTAGCTGCAAAGTAAAGCCCAAATAACCTAAGCAGAACCTTCAGGGCCTACCTGTGAGATCTGGCACAGCTACCCTCTCCATACCCCTCTCCTTTCTTGCACACTGTGCTCCAGGCAAAAGGAATTACTTACTCGGTTCCCTCAGCCTTCCTGTTGTCTCCTGCATGCTTTCCCAAGTGCTGGTTCCTCTTCCTCACTCCACATGGCTAGCTAAGCCCTGCTGGTCCTCCAGTGCACAACTCCTGCTGCCTCTTCTAGAAGCCTTCCCTGCCCCCCAGCCTCCTATCCTCGCTCCCCCAGCACTCTCTGGCTCTTCTCCTGCTCTGTGGTAATTGGCTGTTCTCTAGTCCGTCTCCCCCAGTAGGCTTTGGTGACCTTGAGGACTAGCACTGGGTCTTATCTTGGTGTTCCCAATGCTATGAGCCAGTAGTGGTCAGCACACTGGATGGATGGATGGATGGATGAAGAGACTGGCTTTTCTTAGTAAGCCTTAGAAAGCACTGGATTTGCAAAGAGAATTAAAATCTAATATTTCTGAGGCTTTTGGCTTTTATAACATCCTCCTTTCTGCCCTGTTCACCTAGTTCCAGGGGCAGGGGGATCTGGAATACTTTCCTCTGAGCTTCTCGTGTCTCTTTTTTCTTTCTTTCTTTCTTTTTTTTTTTTAAGCTGGGGCTGTGTTTGAACCCACCACCTCTGGCATAGGCAGCCAGCACCCTACTCCTTTGAGCCAACAGGTGCTGCCCCATGTCCCTTTTTTCTTTTCTTTTTCTTTCTTTATTCTTTATTTCTTTTTTTTTTTTTTTGCAATTTCATGAGCAGCTATGTCTCTTTTTTCTTATGTGTCACTCACACACCTCCTTCTCTCTTTCTTCAGCCCATCAGTGACTATCACAGGTGTGATGAATGTAGGACACACACCAGGGAGTTAGAAAGGACTTGTTTGTTTTTCTTCTGACAGGAAAACCCATTCTTGCTCTCCTTGGCAGGGGTGACAGAAAACACCTGAAGATGCTGATAAAGCCTCATGCAACCAGGTCACCTCACATCTGACACCACCAAGCACCCACCAAGAAAGGAAATGCTTGTGGGGCACACAGAACAGTGAGCCGTCATCCGGTGTTGAGCTGGAAGACTTCCTGCAGGTTAGTGTTCAGCTAGGTTTGCAAAGAGGTGAGAGCAGAGGAAGGGCAGCAAATGCAGTAGGCACATGTGAACAGACCTGGCAGGAAATGATAGCAGACCCAGAGCCACCAGGAGCTGCATAGCAGCCGTAGCTGGGGTGGGGCGATGAGTAGGGTCAGGCACCTACTGACCCTACTCAGTAGGTGATAGGGAGGCACTTTAAGGGCCACACAGGATTTGGAGGGTTTAGAAACAGCAGTATCTATAAGGATCTGTGAGGGAGTGGAGGTGAAAGGAAGGGGCCTCCAGGTGCTCTGGGAAGGCTTCTGAACAAGGACACTGCAGGTGTGAAGTGCTGGGGTCTGGGACTTGGAAATAGAAAGGAAGGGGCTGCTCCTAAAGCACTGATTGTAACTCCCAACAGTATGCCAAGGCCAGAGGCCTGGGTGCTGGCCCCCTCCTTCCCCTGTGCACCACAGACCTGAGCAAGGCGATGATGTGTCTGTGGGCTTTGTGCTGCCATCTGGTGGTAGTGGGAGGGAAGACTAGGCTTAGTGGTTCCAGGGCTTGCTGCCTCAAGCACAGCGGGGTAGAGTGTTGGGAGTGGACTCTGGAACTTGCTGAGGCTCTGTCGGAGTGCGCAGGAGGAGGTAGTGACATTGGGGTCCACGAATCCATACTCCTGATAAAGATGCAATTTTATTTGCGCTGTTGATGTCCTTTTTTGCCCAGCACTTAGCACAGAGTCTGGTACACTGTAGGTGTTTAGTCTCTATTACTTTTTAAAATAATAATAATGAATCATCAAATATTGAATGCCCACCATGCACCCAGTGCTTGTAAGTTTTACCTAAATTATTCATCATAACCAACCCTGAAAAGAAGATGACTTTTTGTAACAGAAAAAGGAACTGAAACCGTGAATCCACTGAGTCCACTTGGTACATTTACCAAGCACCCACTGCGTATCATAGTGCTCTAGGCACTGGGAACATGGAGATGAATGCTAAAGTCTGCAAGTGCAAAAGAGTGTTAGGAGGAAAGGGATGTCACACAAATATCATAGTAATTAATTTGTTTTAACTGTGGTTAAATACCTTACAGCAAGAGGAAGAAAAGTGCAGGGTACTTAGAGATGTTAACTAACTTTTGCATCCATCTGAGTCAAAGAATATGCTTCTGGCAACCTGACTTACCCACCACTGCATTACAGGAATACAAATGAACACCCTTTTATTTTTTTTTCCTCTTCAGCTTTTACTCCCTACTTTTAATCCTCATGAGATCGATCTCTTTTCTCTCTTCGCAGTTAACTCTTCTGCCAATGCCATACCTTTCTCTCTCTTTATCATCATTTGTTGGATGAATACATGAATGATTGAGTAAATTCATGGACACATATGTCACAAACATGTATCACTCATCCACCATGGGTCAGTCACCAGCTAACCAGTGTGCTCGTAGAGACATGGTTTCCACCCTCGAGGTGTTTACAATCTAGTGAGGAGAAATATGATGGCAATTAATCATTAAAGTGCTGAATGAACATACCAAGGAAAGAAAGAGCATTGGTGATGAGGGAGGAGTCCTAATGAGCCTCCTTCTCGTGATGATCAACAAATGTTAGCAGCATCTGCACAAATTCCAGCCAGCACATGAGATCCTTTGATAAATGTTCTATAGTAGTGGGTCTGCTTATGTTGTGTCAGAGGCATGAGCCTCCTAACTAATTTCCTGATTTATTGAGATATATTGAATTTCAATAATGAAAATGCATTTCCCAAATCAATAGTTTCTAAACTTGGCTGTCTACCTGGAGTCACCTGCAACAATGATCTTGGAGCCATTGAGGGTCTTTAAAAGCCACAGATTGGGCATCATCTGAAGTTTGTGGGTAATTGGAATCATTGAAGATCTTTAAAACTCATTGCTGCCAGGCTCTCACCCAGAGACACTCTGATTCAATTGATCTAGAATATGACCTGAGCACCAGGAATTTAAACATTCCCACTGGAAATTTTAATTGCAGCCAGCCACATTTGTAAGCTCTTCTTGATGATCCTCATGGTTCTGGCCTGGGAGATGCGTGGAATGAAATGCAAATTTGAGGAGTGTATGTCAGGTCCTGCTGTCAAGTACTTGCTCTGAGTTTGAAAGGCAAGGCCATGATTTCCAGGAGAATCAGCTCCCTGAGCTCTAAAGCAATCAACAGCATTATGAGGTTGTATCCATCCATCCAATAAACAATTCTTTAGCACCCCCTTCAAACACAAGTCAATCTCTGATAGCAAAGATTTGATCAGGAAAGACAGGCCTAAGATGTACACGTGAATCCTGTGTCATAAGATATGAAGTACAGGGTATCATAGGAGAGCTGCAGCAGGACATCTAACCTGGCCTCCTGTATCCTTTCAAGTTATTGCTTGTCATCCAGTCCTCTACAGAGAGACCACAACCAAGAAATATTAATATTTGTGGGGCATCTGTTAGATGTCAGGTACCAGGTGCCAGGCCCTGGAAAGTGGCCCCCAGCAGGCATTGCAGATATGAATAAGATAGGTCTCTACTCTCAGGGAGTTCCCAGTCTAGGTTGAGGAAGCCTTTCTCTCCCATTCCTCTCATGCAGAACAGTCTGACAAGAATCCTGCCACTGAATAGAAATCCATGGAATGTGGAGGACGGTCAGGTACACTCAGACATCTGGGAGACTTCTTCATGATGAACCTTAAAAGGTAGGTGGGATTTCAGAGGGTGGGCATGGAAGAAGGGGAGGGCATTTCATTGCCCACCTACTTTGCTAGATGTTCCCATTGTTCCCTCTTTTGTCAAGTTCATGAATCAAAGTCAGACACAAACTCCCCATCAGGACAAGTCCAGTGTGGCCAACAGAGTTAGGAACTGCTTCCTGGCCTTTGTAGCACCCAAGCCCACTAATGCTCCCAGCTACACACCTCCTTTCCCCCATCAGGGCACATGTACAGCCTTTGATCATTTCAAAGCCTTTCAACCATCACCTTCATCTCCAAAAGTAAAGGCTTCATTGTTTAAGGCACTTGGGAGTTAGCAGTGGCCTTCTAATCTCATTTCAACCGTCCATACATTAGCAAATTCAAGAGAAGGGGAAATTCAACATTGCCCAAGAATAGTCCCTCTAAATATAAACATTTCCTTCATTGCATTGCCTTACTTTCAATACCCTCTTTTCCCACTTCCCATCATTGCTATTTCACTTCCTCCCCAACCTAAGCCTGGCATTAATATTTTCTATAATTAAATTAGTCCTTAGGTGTTTTTAGTTTTATTGTGGTTTTCTACTCCATTTCTTCAAACTTAATAAAAATTTGTTGAGTATCTAGTAAGTTCCAGGTCAAATGAGGGAGTACACAGAGAAACCCAGGAGCTAGACCTGCCCTGGAAACTCCATGATCCAACCAATGAAATGAAGACAAATATACCTGACTTCGGCTGGCATGGTGGTGTCAGTATGAATAAGAGACTTGAGTAGTTGGGACTTCACATATCAAGTCAGGGAGACTTCAACATGAGACAGTGGATATAAAAAGGATAGTGGACTACAAGGATAGTGACTGGCCAGTGATTGAACACTGACTATGTGCCAAGCTTTGTGCCAAGGTTTTTCTTCCTGATGTCTCACTAATCCTGAACAACTCCATGAAGTAAGCATTTTTTTATTCTCATTTTACTCATTATTAAATTAAAGCTTCTATAGATGACATATCTTTCCAAGGTCACAGAGCCATGAAGGAACTGAGTTGGGAGGCTAGGTCAGGTTTGTCTGACCTTAGACACCAAGGTTGGGGGCATGGTGCTGGACCATCTCTCGTTTTACCTTTTCTGGCTTCAGTTTCCTGTGTGTACAAAACAGAGATAAGCAATTCCTCTTTCACATGATTGGCGGGAAGATTAAACAAGATGCAATAAAGCACCAAGTGCATGTCTGGCATGGCAGGTGCCCAGCAAACAGGCGTATCGTAGTTATCATCAGCATTATACCCTACTTACCAGGTCATTCACCGTTGCAGGCAGTGAACTTTGTAAATTTCAGTGTTTAGGTCTTTAACATTCTTAAGAAGTTCATATTTTAATGCTACTGCAAATAGTATTTTTCAATTTCTGATTGTTTGATGTTAGTATTTAGAAATATGATTGATATTTGTACATTGATTTTGTATCATGACTTCTTGCGAAACTCACCTTCAAATTCTAGTAGCTTTTTTTGTAGATTCCATTGGGTTTTCTACACAAATTTCACATCTTCTTTCCAATCTGGATGCCATTTATTTCTTTTTATGTCTTGTACTGGGTACAGCCTCCAATAAAATCTCAACTAGAACTGGTGAGAGATGAGGTTCTTGTCTTCTTGATGTTAGGGAGAAAACATTCAGTCTGTCATAAGTTAGTCTAATGTTAGCTGCGGGTTTTTCATAGGTGTATTTTTTTAGGTAAAAAAAATAAAACCTCCCTTGATTCTTAGCTTGCTGCAAGATTTTATCACTAGCAAGTATTAAATTTTGTCAAATGGTTTTCCTGTGTCTATTAACATGAGTTTTTGCTTTTTTTTACTATTTGATATAGTGAATTGCATTGATTTTTAAGAGTTAAACAAACCTTACATTCCCAGAATAAACCCCATTTGGTCATGATGTATTATCCTTTTAAAATTATTGTGTATTTGATTTGATAATTTTGTATTCAGTTTGTGCATCTACCGTCCGTGAAGCATAACTGGCCTGTAGGTTTCCTCTTTGGTAATGTGTTTGGTTTGGGTACTGGCATAATGCTGGCCCCACAGGATAGGTGAAGTATTCTCTCTCCCACTTTCTTTTTTTTTTAATTTTTTAATTTTATTTATTTTTTTATTTTATTTTATTTTCTCTCTTCCACTTTCTAAAAAAGTTTGTATAGAATCATTTCTTCCTTAATATTTGGCATTAATCAGCTTAACAATCTGAGCCTAGTATTTCCTTTGTGTGTAGGTTTTTAACTTCATATTTATTTTGAAAATAAGCACATAGGTAATGGATGATCTATTTCCTCCTGTTGTAGGCTTTGGTAGTTTGTGTTTCTCAAAAAATTTATCCATTTCACCTAAGTTGTTAAATTTATTGGCATGAAGTTGTTCGTCAGATTTTCCCTTATTCTTGTTTTAATGTTGGCAGAATGTCACTTCTCTCATTTCTGATACTGGGTATTGCTCTCTTTTTTTTCCTACTTAAATTGACTAGACACTTAGCAATTTCATTGATCTCTCAAAGAACCAGTTTTGGTTTCATTGATTTGATTTATTGTTTTCTGTTTTTTATTTTATTGATTTCCATTCTAATTTTTACTGTTTCCTTCCTTCTGTTTATTTTAGGCTTCATTTGCTCTCTTTTTTCTGGTTTCTTAAGTTGGAACCCGAGGTCATCAATTTGAGATCTTCTTTTCTAATCTAGGCAGATAATTGTATGAATTTCTCCCTAAGTAGTACTGCTTTCATAGCATCCCACAGATTTTGATGAATTTGATTTTTATTTTTTAGTTTACCTTTTTATATTATTTAAAAAATCATTCTTAGTTATATTTGCCTTTGTTTTTTGAGGGATAATTGACTAGATATAAATTTCTTATTTGATTGTTCTTTTTCCAATATTTTGAATATGTCATTCCACTGCATTGGGACCTCTACTGTTTGACAAGAGGTCAGCTCTTCCCCCCCACCGCCCCGCTTGGATTAAGTCATATATACAAGGCAGTCCTAAGAGGGAAAGTTATAGCATTGCAAGACTTCCTCAAGAGAACGGAAAGAGAGGAAGTCAACAACTCAATGGGACATCTCAAGCAACTGTAAAAGGAAGAACAGTCCAACCCCAAACCCAGCAGAGAGGTCAGCACTTAATCATATCATTTTCCCTGTATGTGATGAGTCAGTCTTCTCTTGAAGCTTTCAAAATTTTCTCTTTGTTTTGACTTTTTTTTTTTTTTTGAAGTCTCACTCTGTCGTTCAGGCCGAATTGCAGTGGTGTGATCATAGTTCACTGTAACTTCTAACTCCTAGACTCAAGCAATCATCCATTTTCTTTTCTTTTTTTTTAAAGCACATTGTACCCCACATATGCATGAATGTATTCATGATCTATGTGTATTTGAGTTAATAAAAAAAAAAAAGACCATTTTGAGGGCAGTGCCTGTGGCTCAAAGGAGTAGGGCACCAGCCCCATATACCGGATGTAGTGGGTTCAAACCTGACCCTGGCCAAAAACCTCAAAAAAAAAAAAAAAAAAAAAAAAGACCTTTTTGATGACACTGGGCCTACCTGGATAATCCAGAATAATCTTCCCATCTTGAGATCCTGAACTAAATTGCACTTGGGAAGTTCCTTTGCAGATTCCAGGGATTGTTAGGATGTAGACATCTTGGAGGGGGAGGATATTATTCTACTTACCCCAATGTGTCTGTATTAAAAATCATTCATTTTTTTGCCTCAGCCTCCTATGCCTACTATAGGCATGCACCAACAAGCCGCCACTTGGGGGGCTTTTTTCTTTATTTTTCTAGGGATGAGAGCTGCTGGTCTTAAACTCCTGGCCTTAAGCAATCTTCACTGTAGCCTCCAAAATGCTGGGATTATAGTCATGAGCCACTGTGGTTGGCCTGATTTGGTTTTCAGTGGTTTGACTATGATGTGTCTAGGTATGGATCTCTTTGTGTTTACCCTGATTCGATTTGGCGAGCTTTTTTGCATCTTTAGATTGATATTTTTCTATAAAATCTGAGAAGTTTTCAGCCACTTTTCCTTCAAATAATTTTTCTGCTTCTTTAGTTCTCTTCTCCTTCTGAGACCTTTCATTACACATATTTTGGTGCATTCCTTGTTGTCCCAAAGATATTGTCATCTATATTCATTTTCTTCCATCTTTTGCTCTTAGCTCTTTGTATTGAATAATTTCTATAGATCTACCTTCGAGTTCACCAATTCTTTTTTTCTGACATATCAAATATGCTATTAAGCCCATCTAGTGAATTTTTCACTTCAGTTATTATCTTTTCAATTGTAGGATTTATATGTGGTTCTTTTTTCAGAGTTTTTACTTATACGAATTTTCTACCTGTTGTGTAATTGTCCTCATATTTTCTCTTAATTCTTTAAACATGCTTTAATCACCACTTTGATCTTTTGATGATAAATCCAACATCTGGGACCACTAAAGAGTGCTTATTTCCCTTAATATGGAACACAATTTCCTGTTCCTTTGCATGCCTTGTAATTTGTTTAAAACTGGACATTTTTAGGTATTTTATAACAACTCTAGCTTCCGATATTTTCCTCTGAAGATTATTGCTTGTTTTGTTTCATTTTAGTTTTTTAATAACTTGTCTGAACTTAATCTATGGCTACCTATCTCTTTGCAACATACTGCCACTGATATCTTTCCTCAGTTATTTTTTTCCTTATTTTTAAGTTTTTTTAGCCTAGCTTTGGAAGAGTTGCCCCAGTTGCTTAATGGTCAGCTACTGGTCAGAAGTTATGCTCAACCTTGAGTCAATACGACTCTAGCCTCTGCCTATGGACTGGGTGTGGGGTGGGGAACATATTGAAAGTTCTAAGTCAGCGTTTATTTTGTAGTAGGTCCTCCTAGGACTGGTCTGTGGATGAGCACAGCCTTCCAGTAAGTCAGAGATGTGTGAAAAGCATATCTCGTCCTTTGGGGGCTCTCTTATTTCCAGATTTCTGTGTCAAGTTTCTGGGTGCCCTGCTGCCCCACACCAAGAGTATCACAACTTCAGATGAGCAGGGCTATGGGTTTCCCCATTTGTTATCTACCGTGTTTTCTACATTTATAGAAAACTTTGCTGGACATGAAAATTTTATCCTGCTCTCCAAATCAAGGCAGCCTCCTCCAGCAGTGAAGCCGCTGGGTTTCACAGCCAGCCACACTATACCTCACCCAAGCTTGGAGGGAAGGATGCAGACCTAAGCAAAAACACTGCAGACCCCATCATTCTTACCAGAAGTGTCACAGTTTTTCATGACTAAACATTTCTCAATGTGTTATTTGTATTTGATCAATTTCCAGAGCCCTGAAATGTCACTGACAGTTGTGTCCAGTTCTGTATTATTTTAGAATGAGAGGATTTGTCGGTCTCTTTGCTCCACCATAGCTAAAAATCCTACCCTCTGTTGTTGTTTTTAATGAAGGTGTAATCAGCTGTACATATAATTTTATGTATTTATTGGGCTAAGGTATTATGCCATACGAGGGGATATATAATTAAAATTAGCTCACTAATCCACTTTTATAGAAACTTTTTTAAAAATTAGGGAATGAACACTTATCTACCCAGAAAATTAGAAGTAGAATTTTGTGGGACAGAGCAAGTCAGACACCAAAACCAGCATCAATACCCAGGAATCCCAGAGACTGGTTGTCCAAGAGTGTAATACTGAGGTACTTCAGTTATTTTAGAATTTCAAAAAGCCTGAATGGGGGCTGGCCATGGTGGTTCACACCTATAATCTTAGCACTCTGGAAGACCGAGGCAGGTGGATTGCCCAAGCTCAGGGCCAGCCTGAGCAAGAGAGAGACCCTCATCTCTACTAAAAATAGAAAACCTGACCAGGTGTCGTGATGGGCAACTGCAGTCCCAGCTACATAGAAGGCTGAGGCAAGAGGAATGATTAAACCCAGGAGTTTGAGCTGTGAGCTATGAAGCCACCACACCCTACCCAGGGCAACAGAGTGAGACTGTCTCAAAAAAGAAAAAAAAAGCCTGAGGATAAGTCACACCTTATGACAAGTCTGCCCTGCCAAAACAGATTGTCAAATGGCTTTACGCTGAGCTGAATTCTCACACTTCAGTGAGGCAGCTCACAGCCTCTCACACTGCCCAGAAGCTATATTGGCCATTATAAATGCCCAGATTATTAACAGTACCTACGTACACTCATCATCACATAATAAGAGCAGTTTGTTTTGCAGGTAAAATGATCCAACACACGGGTCACCTAGGGAGGAGTGAGGAGGATATTTTAAAAAGAGCTTTCAGTGAGAATGAACAAACACCAGGAGCTGGGGGAAGACAGGAGTACCTGAGAGACCGACTTTACCCACTTTGGGTTCTGTCCACACCCCACCCTAAATCTTCCCTTCACTCCCTGCCCTGTCTCTCCCCGTTCTCTGGCCTTATACCAAGTGACGGCCACGGTTCTTAGTGGCACTGGGTTCGCCCCTGAGAAAGGACAAAGGGAAAGACAGGCGAGACTATAAACAGCCTCATCTGGAGATAGAGTTTGCTCCCACCACTTGCAGTGGACTACAACACAGCATGCGGAGCTGGCATGGGGTGGGGGCAGTGCACAGTTGAGTTCCCGGGACCTGACACTGCTGGATGCCCTAGGAACAGCGAGGTGATCTCCCAGACACCATGTGGCCAAGGATCTGAAAGCCCGACTTGCAACACGGGACTCACACAGAGGGAAAAGAGAAGGGAGTGTCTGGAAGGAGAGAACAGGATATGGGACAGGGAGTGCTAGAGATATCAAAGGGGGGGCTGGAGGTTGGGGCTGAGAAGTCAGATAGGCAGCTCCTGGCTGTGTGCTCTCTCTCTCTGTCTCTGTCTCTCTCTCTCTCCATCTGTTCTCAGGAACCTCAGACAATCACAGTTCGCAGCAGCATTTTCTACAGGGCATGTGTAGGCGGAGCTGTGACCTCCTAGGAAACCAGGCCCAAGTCAGCCCAGGGAGACTGAGAATGCTGTTCAGGGGAGGGCATGTGCTACTTACCCTCACTAAAGTTTCAGTTTGGGGGTTCTGTATTTTTAGAATGGGGAAGGGGAGATGCTGTCAGAAACGTGACCTCAAGTATCTGGAGGTGCTGGGGTTTGGAGCTTGACAAATAGGTGGAAATCCCCTTTATAAACCTTCAAAATCTCTCCTGCCTTTTTTTTTTTAAGCCCTCAGCGTCTGGGTCGGGGCACATGCAGCTGGCTCAGAAGCCCTGGACTGTGACTACTTGGTTTCCATCTGTCCCTGCTGCATGGGTATGGGATGATTTCAGCACCCCATCCCACCCCACCCCCACCCCCAATGCTACAGCGTGGCCTGAGCCGCAGTGTGCAGAAGCCACTGCATGGGGCACCATCTGGTGGCCAGCGGCTGCTCATGCATCCTGGCCCTTTCTGCAAGATGGATTGCCACCTTCTCTGTTTAGGTCCAGCCTCCTTTACCCAGGAACCACCAGATCCCTGGGGATGATAGCAGATTTCATAGCCAAGATGGGGAGCATAGGCCAGGCTATTATTACATGTTATTAAGAGCTTCCTATGTGCCGGGCACATGGTTATTAAAACAAGCATTATCATACATTCATTCATTCATTCCTCTTACATGTGCCAGACATCTCCCAGGAAGTCATGTGTAAGCAGAGACTCCATAAAGGGAGGGTATAAGTCCTAAGAATGTTTGTGGGGAGAGTCTGTCTGGGAGTGGGGACAGCCAGGCCACAGTGTTGCTAGGTGTGGGGACCAGAAGCAGGCAGCTGGGCCAGGCCAAGTGACAAATGAGGTCAGAAAGGTATCCAGGGGACAGATGGTACACAGCCTTCTAGGCCACCAGACTTTGGGTTTAATTCTAAGGGCAGTGAACAACCACTGAATTTTGAACAAAGGTATGACACAACTCAATTTATGTTTTTAATAAATCACTCTGGCTTCTGCAAGGGTCCTAGGTGGGAGCAGGGAGGCCTATGAGGTGCCCAGGAAGAGGGCAGTGACTGGGGCCAGGCAACATCTAATACAGAACACAATTCAAAGGCAAAGACCAAGGAATCACTGGTGTGTCAGCCGAAGGCTGTGTCCACGCCTGCACCACTGGGGGAAAAGTGGTGTTACTCGGAAGGATGGAGGGTCAGGATTGAGGGCATGAGACGGAAACAAAAATCTGATTCTAGACATCCCTAATTTGAGCAATTAGACCTGGGTTATGATGTTAAGAGCACCTGAGCAGGGCTCGCTACCCTCTTCATCTCCCCTTATGTTTCTTTCCTGGCTGTCCCTATCTCTTTCTCCTTTGAGGGCCATGCCTCTCCCCCATCCTACCTCTGAAAGGAAGGAGAACCCACCTAGAGCAGCAATTCCAAATAGAGAGAACCAGGAGTTGGTGATTTTCCAGGGCCACAACCCATCAGGACAGCAAAGCCGGTCAAGGTCAGGATTCTAGGCTCCTCTCTCCAGAAAGGAACTAGAAGAGGAGAAGGGCCTTTCTCACAATCTAACAGGGCACTCTCCCTGTGGCAGCTGGACCTGTCCTACTGTGTGAGCATGTCCCTGTCAGCTGACAAGATCCTACTTGAAGGGGAAGGAGACTTGAGCCCTGCCTTTCCCTCCACTGTGCAGCCTCCAGGAGAGCTCCCAGGCATCCTAGTACCGACCACTGAAGCCTGCAGGATCATCTCCCCCACCAGTCAGCTGCTTGAGTGGCCTCTGTGTCTCCTTTCACTTCCCAAACCTGCTCAGAATACCCCTTCACAGGGCCCACATCTGGGTGTTCAGTGTCACAGTCTGTTTGGCCAAGTGATTACATGGGAAAGATAAGTCTCCTTGGGATGAAACACCAAAGAAGCTTTGCCAGTTTTAAGTTTTAACTCTACAGGTTAAAAGATGTTTATTCCTGCCTGAATTAGTAGTCCTGACCTTGATGTGGTACAAACCTTGCTCCTGACTAGGGACACAGTGGTTCCCAGCCCTGCCACTTCCTATGCTCCTGTGGTGGGGAGGCTGAGTCTGCTGTCATGGGGGAGGCAAGCATGTGGATGATGCCCCAGTGCAGGTGTCTGCAACACTGCCCTTGGGCCCTCCTCCCACCCCTCTGACCATGACTCTGACCCCACTGGCTCCTTTTCAACCTCTCCCCACAATGTGGATGTTTTCAAGACTTCTGTCCTGCACCACCTCCCTTCTCACTCCATCCATACTCTGATCATGAAGGAGCTCATTCTTCCCATGTCTTCAAATACCTCTCCGTGATGATGACTCAACTCTCCATCCCTGGCCCCTGCCTCTCTCTCCAGCATCAGGCCAGTATTGCCATCTGCCTAGCTGACAACAGACAGGCCTATTATAGCAGCTCTTTAAACTCTATGTCTGCCAAAACAGCCTATGTGTGATCTCCATCGCCCAACACATACATGAGTGTACCCACAGGTGCACATGCACACACCAGCCCTCTGAGCCCCTCACTTGGTCAAAGATCCCTCCACACTCGCTCTCTCTCTCCCATCTCATTGATCATGGGATCCCACACCACCCATAGTGTCTCCCATTTGATGCTTTTCCCTTTGTGACCATCAATACTGCCTTCATCCCTTGCACCCTTCACTTGTTGAACAAATGGCCTGAGCTCAGCCGCTTGTCTGTCACTGGGCCAGCCAGCAGCTGCCTTCCCAGCCCCTCATCATCTCAGAAGTAAAGCCTCAGGGAGAAGCTGCAGTTACTCTGCCTCTTCAGGAGACTTTCCAGTTAGGGAAGCCCTGGCTTAACTCAACAGATTCTAGCAGCCAGATTTCAGAGAAAAGAGTCAGTTCTTTGGGCCAGGCAGGACCCTTAAATCACAGCTCTGCCTAGGTACAGAGACCCATGTGCCTATGCCACATCCTCAAGGCAGGAAGAAACTCAGGAGTGTTGGCTCTTTCTGACTTGGCTTTCCCTTTTCCCCCTTCTCCCACCTGGTTCCTGCTTCCTTGGGCACTTCCCTGCACTTCTCCACCTTGGCCACTGGGTGCCAGTATTGGATGATGCTGGACTTTTCGGGCACAAACTGTAATCCCAAACCTCCTGGGAGTACGGACTCATAGGGGAAACGATGGGTTCTTTACCCTCAGGTTCCTCCTTACCCTCTGACTTTCCTTCTCACTGTCTTTTGTGTCCCCAGGCTCTCTTCTGTTCCTAGATCATCTTCCCTCAGCTTTTGCAGATGCACCTTGACTCTGCAATAGGAAGGTTGCAGATGGCTCAGCCACCTCCTCAATCCTTGTAGTTCCCTGCCCCTCCTTCAAAGACTTGGGTCAGAGAAGCTGAGTCACTGCAGAACCCCAGATCTAAGTTTCCTGGTCAAGATTCTGCACACAAGGGCGCATTTCATTTAACAAACACATATTTGTTATCCAAGATTTTTCTATCCAGTCTTTCACTCATCTAATAATTCCACCTCTTTAGCATTCTTGAGCAGACCACACCTATGTGGTGCATAAGCTGTCAGGTCCTTGCCATGTTCCTAATGATCTCCTTTGGGTGACTTACCCCACCAAACATTCAGGAAAGTCAGTCATTTTTCCTCATGTCTAAGTGAACTGCTCACTGCACTGTAAGCCCATTTCCTTTCTGTGGGGCTCCAGAATTGAAGACTCTGTGTTCCCCTTGTAATGACTTTTCTTGGGCTCAGGGAACATCATTAAGATGCACTGAGCATCAGGTTTGCACTGTTTTGAATTTTTGCAGTACTTGTTTCCAAAATGATTTGGCATCTCCGTAAGTTCTTTCTCTCCTTTTAAACAGGCAATGACATGTGAGAGGAAAACTGCTGATGTAGGGCTCAGAGAGGTGTAGGCTCGAATCCCAGCCCTGCCACTTACAAGAGCCATGTGGCTTTGAGCAGATCATATGACCTCCCTGAGCTTCAATGTCCTTTCAGTAAAATACTTACACGTGAGTGGAAGAACTTAGGATACAAACAGAGATTAAGTGAGATATGTCCATTTGTCTTCTTGGGGCTCCCATTCCTTAGCCAGGTAAAGTCAAATAACTAATCATGGAACAAGAAAGTGTCATGTACAGCCCAGCTTTCCCATTTTACAGATGAGGATACTGAGGCCCAAAGAGGGAAGGTGATTTACCCAAGGTCATACTTCAAGGTCACCTAGTAGTTGGGGCTAGAAATGGCAACTTAGGGGTCTTTCCCTGGTATCAAGTTGCTTCTCATTTATTTGCTTCACTTCCCTTCTTCCTCAACCAAAGTCAGTAAATGAGAGAGGAGAAGGACCCAGGGCTTAGTGTAGCAAATGGGCCCAGAAAATCCACTAAGGACTCAGTTTGTGTTAGGCTCCATACATGAAGCAAAAGAAGTGATCATACCTTCACCTCTGGGCATACAGGGCCACATACTGGGCCACAAGGCAGTTAGAGTAATTTCAGAGACTGGCCAAAGTGGTAAAAGATCTCAAGCTATGGCATAGAAGGAAGAATTGAGGGCCTGGGGATGGTGACCTTAAAAAAGAGAAACCAGTGGGACACTGGTCACTCTCTTTAATTTTGCAAAATACAGAAGTCAGCAGGGTAAGATGGGGAAAAATTGCTCTTTATGACCACAGCAGGGCTAGAGATACCAGAGTGAAAAATTCAGCAACAATGATTCTAGGACTACAAAAGGCAGTTAGCTCTGTCTAAAGTTGGAATGACCTACAGTGGGAGACAATGAGCTCATGTAAGCAGAAGCTGGAGGCCCATGAGTCTGAGTCCTTAGGAGTCTTTAGAGAGCCTGAAGCACATAGTGACAGGTAGGTGGAACCACCTCCAGCCCATGGTGTTCCTGAACACTCTGTGAGGGCAGCATAGCAGCCTAGTTAAAAGCATGGATTCTGGAGTCATAGTGCCTGAGCTCAAATGCTAGCTCTGGCCTAGACTGCCTGTGTGACCTTGAATGGGGTACTTAAGCTCCTTGTGAAACAGAAAGGGAGTTACTAACCCAGAATAACCATCCTCCTCCCCACTTGGCTGTCCTCTGATGCAGAGGCTGCCTCGGCATGTCCAGCCCCCTGGAGTGGCTGGTGTGAGGCTGATCTTCCTTCTTAACCCCCTCAGCCTGTTAAATAAGAGTCAGGAACAGCTCATGTCTGGCCCTATGGAAACTCAAGTTTCTTCTGAAGGAGAGGCATTCCAGAGACACTAAGTCCAGGTGTTGAAAAACAAAAGCAGGTGGTTAAGCTGTGGGCACATTGGAGGCCACACACCTGAGGTTTCACAACCACTGTGGGGGCAGTAGCTCTGTGCTCAGCCTGGACAAGACACCAGGACACAGCACAGAAGAGACACGACCCGCCCTTGGGGTACTCCCACCTAGTGGAAGAGCGTGGGGACAGAGACAGGCCCCTTAGGACTTGGTGTGATAGGCCTGTATCCTGGGCATAGAATTGGTGGGTGAAGACCAGGGAGGAAGCTCCAGAAAAGTTTCACAGATGATGTGACGTGAGTTGGGTATCAGAAAAAATCACTGGGGTGACAGAGGAGAGGAAAGCAGGGTGTTCTGGCTGAGGGGGTTCCTGGGACCAAAGAGAAAGATCTGGAACCATTTGGAAACTTATTTCTTGAGCTCTTCCTGCAAGCCACTGAGACAAACACCCTGTGTACATTATCTCATTTAATTCTCAGAGCAAGCATTAGGCATTATTACTCCCATTTTATAGATTGGAACCTGAGACTCAGAGAGGGGAAATACCCACCTGAAGTCACAGGAGTGGCAAGCAGCAGAGGCAGGACTCCACCCCAGGCCTGTCTGACTTCAGGTCTTAACCTCATCTGTCTATTTTAGGGCAGTTAGAGACCTCAAGACAGTTTAGTGTGGTGCCAGTATAGACTCCAGGATGGGAGACAGAGGGAAGCCTGGGGAACAGGAGATCACAAAGGGCTTCGCTTGCCTTTTAGGAAATTCAGGTTAATCACAGCAACAGGGAGCCAATGAGGCACTGAAGAGGTAAGTGGCAGGATCCCAGCTGCACTTCTGCAACCATGGGGAGAAGAAACAGGAAGGGAGCTCCTTTGAGAGCAGAGGACCGGTAAGGGTGGCAGTGGCCCAGATCTTCCTGCTGGTGACTCAGACCAGGGTAACGTGAATGGGAAAGGGAGCAGAGAGAAGCAAACGGACCCCAAGGCCAAGGGACTGGGTGTGGAGGGTGTTGGAGAAGGAAGAGAAGAAAGCCTCAGCTTCCAGTTTGGGCATCTGGTGAGAAACATGCCTGGGAAACAGAGCCGATCGGTATGCAGCCAGGGAGAGAGGCCTGGAGTAGAAATGAGACAGAGAGCTAGCATAGTCAGGGCTGGGGAAGGCCCAGAGAGGTGGGCCAAGCAATCTGTGCCCTGCACCGGATGGCCAGCCACCTCCCTGGGTTGAGCAGGTTACCACTGGAAGCAATGAGACTCCATTCCAATGGGATCTGTGAACCATCTTACAGTTGGAGGCTGGAATTCTTAGAGTCACCTCCAACTGTAAGACAGCACTGGGCCACCACAGCCCCAGCAAGAGTACTGAGTCAGAAAAGCCAAGAAACACAGTGATTGAGGTGGGACACAGCCCGCTTTTCACAGGCACTGTCCTCCATAGGCAGCTGAAATCATAGACAGTCCAAAGGGATGTGGCCAGAACACAAAAGTGTCTGTGGAACAGTTCATTCTAAACCCACTTCCGTTTCTAATAAAGAAGACAACAGTGGCAGCAATGCTGGGGAGGCGAGGCTGCTGATCACCAACCCTGGGTGTTTGCTATGGGATAGGCACTGTTCTAAGTGTCTTGCATCCCAGCTACACAATAAAAATATACAGCCAAGGAAACTGAGTCACAGAGCTAAAATATGTCAGGCCTAGGGTCAGACCCATGACCTGCTGCCCCATGTAGCTGTGCAGTCACACACTGCATAAGGACATTCCAGTCAATGATGGGCCACATATACCATGGTGGTCCCATACAATTATAAACCCTATATTCACTGTCCCTTTTCTATGTTTAAATATGTTTATATACACAAATTACACTTACCATGGTGTCCCAGTTGTCTGTAGTATTCAGTATAGTAGCGTGCTGCCCTGTAGGAGCAATAGGCTACCATATGGCCTAGGTGTGTAGAAGGCTACACCTCTAGGTTTGTGGAAGTACACGCCATGATGTTCACACTGGATGAAATTGCCTAACAATGCGTTTCTCAGAACACATCCCTGTTTTGTTTGTTTGTTTGTTTGTTTGTTTGTTTGTTTGTTTTTTGAGACAGAGTCTCGCTCAGTCACCCTCAATAGAGTGCTGTAGCATCTTAGCTCACAGCAACCTCAAACTCTTGGGCTCCAGTGATTCTCTTGCCTCAGCCTCCCAAGTAGCTGGCACTATAGGCGCTGCCACAATGCTCACCTATTTTTTTAGAGAAAGGGTCTCACTCTGGCTCAGGTTGGTCTCGAACTCGTAAGATCAGGCAATCCACCCACGTTGGCCTCCCAAGTGCTGGGATTATAGGCATGAGCCGCTGCACCCCGCCCACATTCCTATTGTTAAGTGACACATGACTGTACCTCACCGCTGTGCCTAGCACACTGCCTGAATCAGTGTAGCAGCTCCAACCCCAAAATGTGAAGAAGAGTCCACCTTCTTTAGCCATTCCTTAACATATTCTTTTATTTAGCCCATATTTGCAGTAGAGTGGGATGAGTATAGTTACCAAGTCAAGATAGGAACCAAGGCTGGAATGGATGCCCAGAGGAAGTCCTCAAGTATCAGATGTGATGCGCACCAGCAAGGCACACCACCACAGTGGTAATGACAATGACATTATTCTTGTGTATTCTTTTACACCAACTAGACTTGTTGCTTCCCCAAGCACGTTCTTGTGTATTATCCTCTTGGGTTCTAACAAATGATATTTTAATTCACGTGAACAATGAATGCCAGTTTCCCTCCTTCCTCCCACTCCCTCTCTTAAAGCTCTGTAAAACCACAGGGCTGTATGGGGCAAATGTCCCACCTATTTTATAAGTAAACTGCTCTTTAGAAAGGTCAAGTGAGTGACCTTGAGTTAGAGTCTCTGGTTAGATTCTCCACCTTGTACTTTCCTTTAGATCCTGACTTTTGTACCTCTGTCTCAAGTTCCTCAGTTAATGTGTGGACAGTTAAGTACTACACCAACTCCCTTCTAAAACAGGCTTCCTATCAGGCTGGGCTCCCTGTAGCTATACCCTAGGGTATAGCACTGTTCTAAGGTCTACCAGATGGAATCCCTATTACTGAGAACAGGAATTGAGCCCAGAGATCTGGCACCCAGTGAGGTAGAAGTGACAGCAGAAAGCTTGTTGAAATATGGAGTCACGTAATCCTAAGTTCAGTCTCAGCCTCACCACTTACCAGCTAGCAACTGGTCCTCTCTGAGCTTCAGTATCTTCACCTGTAAAACTGTGCCAGCGACATCCTTCCTACTGGCTAGTTGCAAGGATTAAATTAAATGACCTGTAGAGGGCTGTCATCTCAGGGCTCCCATGCCCTGCCTACCTGTGGCTAGAGGTAACTATGCCGTCACACTGGTGGTGGGTTGGTGGTGAGGCATCATACCAAGAAGGAGAGTAGGTCACCTGGGAATGACCTGAGAAGGGGACTCATGTACTTTCTTTCTAGGTTTCTAAACGGTAGTGGGAAGAACTCAGAAATTCTCCCTCCTGTCCCTCTGTGTAAATGTGGGTATGGATGCACACAGTCATAAAGTTCTTTTGAATGACTATAGTCTCTGGTCACTCACTGTGGCAATCACTACAGCCCTTCCTTCTGCTGGAGGCAAGGCCTGACTCTCAAGCAGGAAACCTAACCTAAGGTGAAGGGAAGGGTCTTTGGGGGTTTTAACTCTGCCCCAGTGAAATAATCAAGGGGCACTCTAACTGCTCTTATGTGGCCCAAAATAAGAGATGGTGAGCATGATAGAACTGGCAAGAGAGCTCACCGTGATTAAACATGAGCTTAACCCAGCAGTTAAGCCAGATGGCTGTGCACTCTTAATAACTTAGTCCTTACTACCCTGTGAAGTAGCTTCACTCTCCTGGTTGGCAAATAGGGAAACTACGGCTCAAAAGGTTTCAACAACTTGTTCAAGTTCACACAGTTACAAGAGTTGGTGCTGGGAATTGAACCTAAAGTTTTTCTCTTGCACAGCATTGCCAAACCAAAGTACCGACGGAGATAATTTTCAGAGTTGGAGCCCTGAAAAGCCCCTAAACGACAGTTACAGTTCCTTCTTTTTCCCCCTTCTTCAGTTAATATCTTTTTTGTTATTGTTCATACATAGCTCAGACTTTGAAAGGGAAGGAGACAGAGGATGACATACTTGAGGCCAAATCAAGAGACAGTAACAGAGGTCAGGGGAAGATCCCAAAGAGGGAAATGAAATGCAAGAGCTGCTCATTCCACCCTCACAGTGTGGTGTGGTGGTGAAGGGTACATGTCCTGCGGTCATAAGACCTGATTCATGGCCTGAAGAGACCACTTATTGGCCTTGGGCAGGTTACTTCACTTCTCCCTGCCTTGGTTTCCTTTTGTATGACTCTATACAAGGATTAAATGTTAGAGGTGCTTAGCACAGTATCTGACACATGGTAAGCACCTGCCGCCCATTACAACCATTATTAATTCTCCCTCGAGTCTTTTCTCTGTCCACATCTTCTGTTTTAACAAAGAAGGGCCAAGAAAATGTACAGACACGATCGAATGGAGCAGCCTGTTGGACTTGAGCTGACATGAGAACCCAGTGTGCCAAGCCAGGAGAAGCTTCTGGAATATAGGGCAGGGTCATGGCAGACAATTTGGTGAAGGGATGGGATCAGCTGAGACCTCAGGGAAAGTAAGAGATGGGCATTCAGGGAAGCAGAGGGAATGGATCTGGTAACTGGACACAAAAAGAAATAGACAGAAGTTCAGCTGAAGGCTAGGGGTGGTGAGGAGAGTTTCACAGGGAATCCAGGTGGAGAAACCATCATTCACTAAGTTTCTGTTGGTAACTAAAACCCTAAATTGTAGTTAAAAATTTAACCTTTGCCACACCCTGACAGGTACCCTGATTTTTCAGATGAGAGCACTGATGCCCAGGGAAGTGAATTAAATTTACCTGGTAACTGGCAGAGATTTAAGTCCGGATCTGGCTGCCTCTAAAACACCCAAGCCATGCTCTGACTGGGCAATGAGAACCTAGATTAAATGATAGCCTAAACCAAACCAGCCGTGCCTTCTAGTCATCATCCTCAGAGCTCTCTGAGGTCTCTGCCCTCCCAGACCTCCCCCTGCAGCTCTGGGTAGGCCCCAGGGCTTCAACCACACTGGATAGACTTCCAAAATGAAGCCAAACTCTCTCGAAGCCCAGCCCTTGCAGGCTCTCAGGACTTCTTTTATGAGGTACAGGCATAGATAGGAGGCTTGCCCCAGCCGGTAGGGTCCAGCAGCACCTTTCCCACGCTACAGCCCCTCGGAATCCAGAGCTCCACATCTACTGCAGTCTCCAGGAATCACTATTTGGTATGCCTGTCTAAAAAAACTAGCTTCTTATGTGGCTCCCCAAAGCCACCCTGGACTTTCTGAAATCCCTGTCTAAGCAGAGGGCAGGATAGGTCTCCCACACGCATTCTCCCGGAATCAAAGGGCAACTTTGTCTGTGCACCCCAGGAAGCTGGGAGCTGCATTGCCAAATTCAGAGTCCCGTGGGCCAGCTGGCTTCTTGAGTTCTGGGAGGGCCCTTCCCAAGGGCAGGTGTCCTCCAGCCTTTCCTGTCTGGGCCCTTGGAGGGACGGAGTGAAGAGGACCAGCCCTACGGTTCTGCCCGTTCCTGCAGCTCTCCCTGATGGGGGCGAACACAGCCCAAGTTTCTGCCACTGCTGACTGCACTTGCTGCATTTCCCTGCAAAATCGACTCTTTGCTGGGTAATGGGGAGGTGAGAAACAGCTGGAGGAGGGGCGCGCCGGCTGGAGAGGTAGCAAAGAGGTCTGCAGGTCCTATCTGGCAGCATCATAATAATAGCAACACATCTCCCACGAGGCTGGATCCCTCTTTCCTCTTGCCTGGGATAGGCATTATTGATTATTTCCTCCTTGCCTACTTCCTTACATTGGCAGTAGCCTCTCAAGAGCGCTCCTCAATTCCCCAGCCCCCCCTCCATCTCTCGGATCTGGACAGCACCCAGCTGAGCTCTCCCCAAGGTCCTGGTTAGTAAGCTGCGCTCTGTCAAACAATGTTTTTTTCGTGGGGTGGGGGCCGAGGCCTAGGGACCCAAGTAGATGACAATCTCGGCGGCGGCGGCAGCGGCGGCGGGAGCTGTGCGGTGCAGGCTCTGGCCCCCGCCGGCCCCTTTAATTCGAGTTCGCTGTCGGGCCAGGTGCGGCGCTGCGTGGCGCGGTGCGGCTGCGGGCGGCGGCCGGGCGCTCCGTACGCGCCGCCCGCGGGACTGCAGAACCGGCTCCCGGCTGGCCGCCCGCACCCCGCCGCCGCCCGCTGCCGGGGTTCTGCTGGCGCTGGCCATACCCCAGGAACATGGAGACTCCAGGCGCCCATCTGGAAGGGTAAATCGGTGTCGGGCGTTGGGCTGCGCGTGCTGCCTCCCCTGCCCAGCTGCAGCGCTTGGAGGAGCTGCGGGGCACCTGGCGGCGCAGCCTACAGCGCGGCGGGCTCGGGCTGAGTCCTGGGCGGGCGAGCCTGTGAGGACCACTGCCTTCTGCTCCATGGGTCCCAGGCAGGGGTGGGCGAGGGGGGCTGGCACCTTGCGGGAAAAGAGTGCACAGAATGGGCTTGGGACCGTCTAGAGTGTGCGGGGCGTAGGGCACAGAGAGGAGCTAGTGGGTGGTGGGAAGTGCAGCTGACTGCATAACCGTGTCTGGTAAATAGAGCTGGTTGGTAAGTCCCGAGTCACTTGGGACGACTGGACTGCATTCGCCTCTCCAGCACGGAATGAAAAACAGTGTTGCTGCAGAGAAGGGCTTTTCTCCTTCGCTGGGGCCGTGGGCTGTTCGGAGCCCCCGCGCTTAGCAGGCAGCTGAGATCTGGGGCAGCAGCCTACTCCCCACCCCCAGGGTTCAGGCTCCAGTGTTTACGGGTGGAGATGGAAACTCGGTGGTCCCTTGGCTGGACCCCGGAGGCAGAAGAACCTGGCTGAGCTCGGCCCGCAGCGGGTGCTGACCGCACCGGCCAGGAGAGGGTTAAGGTGGCGCTAGCGGCCTCGGCCAGTTGGAGGGTCTGGTTTTCAGCGCAGAACCCAGAGCGGGGAGCGCGCCCGGCACAATCCTGAATAGAGCCCGGGCCATGGGGAGAGGGGCCAGACCCCTCCCCGCCCTGGGGCCGGCGGGATTGGGTCGGCAGGGGGCCAGCCCGGAAGCCGGCTTCCTTCAGGCTCCCCCTTTCGCAGCTGCCAAGCTGCCTCGCAGCCAGGCAGGCTAGGCGTTTGTTCTGCGCTCCCTGCCGCGGAGATGTGAGGGATTTTCTCTTGGGGAGAAATCATTGGTGGAGTGCCTGCCCAGCTCAAATGCCATCCGGCTCAGAGGGAGGCCTGCGTCCCAGGGACCCCGGAGGGAGAGTAAGTTCATCCAGCTTTGGAACACAGACGACCTTGTTGTGTGTGGGGTCTTCCTAGATGAGCTCTGAAGAAGTGTATGGGGGTGGAGGGAGGCTGCTTTTTCCAAGACTCGGATGGGATCAGAGCTTATAAGTCAGGCTGCAGTGTGCCTAGCCCTCCCCTTGGGAGATGCTGTGTCCCTACATAGAGGGAGAGGAGGGTACTTTACCCAGAGTCCCTCCTGATGGCAGCTGAGGACTAGGGAACCGGATCATCCCAGAGAGGCCCCTGGAGGAGATAGGCCCAGTCCAGCCTGAAGACTTGTTCCCTGGGAAAAAGTGCTTTAAGCTGAAAGGAAGCCTGCCCAGAAAAGGCTAGGAGGCTGAGGGTTAGTTCTCAGGCATGACATCAGAATGGAAGGTGGGCAAAGGGGCTTGTCACTTCCAGAGAGGGAAGCTGCCAGCACCCTCCTAAATTTTGGCACCAGCTTTCCCAAACCCCTGGTTCCACCTTGCTGCTGTTTTTTCCAGGCAACGTCACACCTCCTGAGGACAGCCAGGAGGACTCCAGCTTTTGCTGAGCTTTGCATCTTGCCTTCTTCTTCCAAAAGCTCCAGACCCACTCTTGGCTATCCTCGAGCCCTGCATGCCCCTGGCCAGGCACCCCACTACCCCTGCAGCCCAACCCTAGAGCTCACCTCCAGGACCTGGAGTCTGCCCTCCTGCCCAGAATGACTCACCATTATTTCTAGCTCGAGTGAGAAGATGTGATGGGGAGTTGAGCTGCCTGGATTTGTATGTAGGATTCCTGCAGCACCTGATCATCTCTGCAAGGAAGAGCTTCAAGTTCCTGTCTGGCCAGGTAAGTCAAACTATCATTTAATAACAGCCAGGGCAGAGTCACTGGGGTGGGGGACAATGAGGAAGACCCAGGCCCAGGATCCCACACCATGACTACCTCCCAGGGTTCATATGTCTGTGAAATATTAGTGCCGTGCCAGGGACTGGTGATATTCTAACATGCTGATGGGGGGTAACGTTATGCTCCTGTGTGGTGCAGAGGGGCCTGTGCCAGTCACCTTCCCCAGTGCAGGGCATCCTACAGCTTCCTAGAGAGATTGCTACCTGCTGCCCTCTGATCTCCAGACAAATTACAAGGTGATAGTGAACTTTGCTTTTTTGTTGTGGATGTGGTAGTGGTTGGTAGTCATGTTTCTCAACTTGGCTAAGAGATAGGAGACAAAAAGTGACAACCCAGCTCGGGCTGCCAATGCTGAATGGTCTCATGTCCTTAACTGCCTCTGTCTTTCAGCTAAGTGAGGCTGTCTCTCCAGTTCTCAGAGAGCTCGTGGGGCTCTCCTGCAGAAAACCCAGGCCAATGCTTCTGTGCTTCCTGGGGCTGTTAGCAGCACCCTGAGCTCCCTGCCACCAGGCAGCTGGAAGGTTTAGCACAAGGCACTTCTCTCAGTCCCAATTATGACAGTGGCCACCGGAGACCCAGCAGACGAGGCTGCAGCCCTCCCTGGGCACCCACAGGACACCTATGACCCAGAGGCAGACCACGAATGCTGTGAGAGGGTGGTGATCAACATCTCAGGGCTGCGGTTTGAGACCCAGCTAAAGACTTTAGCCCAGTTTCCAGAGACCCTCTTAGGGGACCCAAAGAAGCGAATGAGGTACTTTGACCCCCTCCGAAATGAGTACTTTTTTGATCGAAACCGCCCTAGCTTTGATGCCATTTTGTACTACTACCAGTCTGGAGGCCGATTGAGGCGACCTGTGAATGTGCCCTTAGATATATTCTCTGAAGAAATTCGATTTTATGAGCTGGGAGAAGAAGCAATGGAGATGTTTCGGGAAGATGAAGGCTACATCAAGGAGGAAGAGCGTCCTCTGCCTGAAAATGAGTTTCAGAGACAGGTGTGGCTTCTCTTTGAATACCCAGAGAGCTCAGGGCCTGCCAGGATTATAGCTATTGTATCTGTCATGGTGATTCTGATTTCCATCGTCAGCTTCTGTCTGGAAACATTGCCCATCTTCCGGGATGAGAATGAAGACATGCATGGTGGTGGGGTGACCTTCCACACCTACTCTAACAGTACCATCGGGTACCAGCAGTCCACTTCCTTCACCGACCCTTTTTTCATTGTAGAGACCCTCTGCATCATCTGGTTCTCCTTTGAATTCTTGGTGAGATTCTTTGCCTGTCCCAGCAAAGCTGGCTTCTTCACCAACATCATGAACATCATTGACATTGTGGCCATCATCCCCTACTTCATCACCCTGGGGACAGAACTGGCTGAGAAACCAGAGGACGCTCAGCAGGGTCAGCAGGCCATGTCACTGGCCATCCTCCGCGTCATCCGGTTGGTAAGAGTCTTTAGGATTTTCAAGTTGTCCAGACACTCCAAAGGTCTCCAGATCCTAGGTCAGACCCTCAAAGCCAGCATGAGAGAATTGGGCCTCCTGATATTCTTCCTCTTCATTGGGGTCATCCTGTTCTCTAGTGCTGTCTATTTTGCAGAGGCTGATGAGCGAGAGTCCCAGTTCCCCAGCATCCCGGATGCCTTCTGGTGGGCAGTCGTCTCCATGACAACTGTAGGCTATGGAGATATGGTTCCAACTACCATTGGGGGAAAAATAGTGGGTTCCCTGTGTGCTATTGCAGGTGTGTTAACCATTGCCTTACCGGTCCCTGTCATTGTATCCAATTTCAACTACTTCTACCACCGGGAGACAGAGGGAGAGGAGCAGGCCCAGTACTTGCAAGTGACAAGCTGTCCAAAGATCCCATCCTCCCCTGACCTAAAGAAAAGTAGAAGTGCCTCTACCATTAGTAAGTCTGATTACATGGAGATCCAGGAGGGGGTAAACAATAGTAATGAGGACTTTAGAGAGGAAAACTTGAAAACAGCCAACTGCACCTTGGCTAACACAAACTATGTGAATATTACCAAAATGCTAACTGATGTCTGACTGAAATCTATTAACATACTCACAGCTTGGTGGAACTAATGCAGATATTGCATAATAGCCTGCATTATAGTCAGCGTGTTCTACAGTGTGTATCTGGTTCTGCATGGAAAGCAATAGTCGTGCAAGTGACTTTTGATTTTTTGATTTTTGATTTAGAACACAGAATATCTATCATGGCTTTCATGCAAATCCTCATCACTGGCTTATGGGTTTCCAAAGGCAGGAGTCACCTATCGAGCCAGGATTTCAGAAAGACACATTGAGGCCATCTCATATCCAATACACAGTCTACCATGCCATTGCCACTTTTCCTTCCTAATTAAGTTCATACAACACCCAGGAGGGGCACCCCCTTCCCCCCATCCCACCACCCCATTTGAGCCCACCTGCCCCTTCACAGAAGAACACCATCATGGCTTAGCTTCAAAGCTCTGGTGATAATTCAAAAGGTCATTCCCATTTTTGCATTGAAAAGAACACACAGTCCCGTGTGTTGGAATTACTTTCTGTGTCACAGGCTGGGGTTTGTGAATTGCAGTTGCCAAGTGGATGCTCCGGAGGCTTGTGTTTCGTAACGGAAAATGCTGCATTCTGCTTTTTCTCTGCAGTGTCGATGCGAGGGAAGCCCGGGGGGGAGGGATAGTTAGTATGACTGAATATGAGTTGTCAAGTTTTACATTTGTTTTCTTGGGCCTATGGGGCAAAGTTAATGAACCAAGGAACCTCTCAGCTTCAGATTTCACCACTTTTGCAGGCTTCAGGGTCACAAAAACATGTCTGATTTCTTCCTCTATACTGGAGTGTGCAGACATCTGCTTTCCTAGTGATGTGGCCAGCTACACTGACATTGCAGTGAAATTTACCAGTGATGCGATAGAGCTGCATGGGTGTTTGTTGCATGACTCAATATTTAAAACACAGGAGATAACCTATTTTCCTAGTAGCCTACACAGTATTAATATTTAGAGTATTAGTAGCCTTGGAATGGCATTTAACTGTTTTTCCCCCCATTGGAAGGCAAAAGTCTTCCATCAGGAGAAAAAAATAGACGAGAAGGGAACCAAAACTTCTGGCCCCCGCTCCTAGCCCACCCATCCTTGTTCTTCCAAGTGGAAGTACAGACCTCTACAAAGCCAGGAGAGTGAGTGGGGAAAGCAGCGTCTGAACACCTCACATGAGCGCACCTTAGGAGTTAACCTAGTCGTGGGTGTGACTATACCCTGACCAGGGCATCGGGTCTGTGAATCCAATGTATATAAATATATATTGAGTATCTCTATTTCATGCATTCCTCTACCTAGCTAGCTATAGGAAAAATTGCATTTGAACATTGTATAAGCTTATGCAATATTTTTGACACAGGGCAATTTATGCATGTATTTGACTATGTGCACTAGAGTGTGTGTGTGTATATATACACACACATATATGTGTATACATGTGTACATATACACACACACACATATATATATATATACTCTGGAGTTCAGGTTCAGGAGCAAATCCACTGCTTGGTGGGTTGGCTGTCTGAGAGGCCTAACAGGTTAATGTATCTCATTGGTAACCCCACTGGGCCTGGGTTTGCTGCCATTGCCTCAGACACTCCAGTCTCCATGGATTCCTAGACGTTAGAATTGTCTTTCTGCCCTCCATGTGCTGCAGCTTCAGTTTCCCATGGCTGAAGCTTGTCTTAATGAGTGCACAAGGGCCCCGTGGCCCTCACAGTTTCAGCTGTCCTGGGCTGGACCACCCCGGGCCTGCTCTCTATAGTCCATCTTGTTAATCATCTCCATTCTCATCTTTCCCCACACCATTTGGTTTTTATTATCCCTTGGTCCTACACCTATCTCTTTCATGAACCTTTCCCTAAGGAGCCAGAATGGATGCCCTGCTTTGAAACTAAGGACACCAAGGAGAAGGACTCCTTGGGACCAAATTCCACTAATCTGGACTTAAATGGAGCTTCCTCTACGTAGGAATTTCTGAAGTCCTGGACCAAGGGATAGAGTCCCTAGATGATCCAAAGGTAACATTTTGATTGCCAGATTCAAACCCTGTCCTTATTAAACTGGCAACCAGAGCTGCTTTTAGAAAGAACCAAAGGATGGGCAAAGAATCATCTCCCAACCCCCAGAACAGGTAGAGGGCAAATACGTACTATATAACCTAAAAGGGGAAAATGGGTTGTCCTTGGAATGGGTTCCAGGGGGGAAGAGGGAGCTTTTACCTCATCCAACTGGGATTCTTTGCCTTTTGACATAGTGGCTTAAACTTCCCAGAAAGTGAATTGTAGAGGTCAGGCTGTCCAGTGGGGTTCCAGCCAAGGTCTCAATGCTGCCTAGTTAGCACTTAAAGTTGTCTTGGGGGGGTGGGGCACCAGCTCAGGGTGCTAGGCCCAGGGTGCTCATTAGTTCCTGGTCACCCACATCCCCAGGTGTCTGCAGGATATCCCATGCCCAGCACAAAGCCTCCATGCTTCTCTTGCTCTTCTTCATGGGAGGTGGTGCTGAATTTCCAAGGCATGGGATGGGAGAAACAGAGACTTTGGAAAATTGAAGGTCAAGCTACCCATATCTGAGGCCTAGGTCAGGGGGTAGATATCATGGTGTCCTTTGCCCAACTATAAAATGTTGACACACACACATACACATCCACCACAAATACAAAGATACACTGTTGCCACACACAAATGCAAAACATACAACCTACCTGCAAAATACACACAGGTGAAATTAAAGTGCAGACACAGAAATATATTTATAACTATAAACAAAATATTCACAGTTAGCATAGACACAGAATGTACTTACCAACACAGAACATACACAAAAAACCAACCACATATGGCTCTTCCACATATAAATACACAACCAGCAACTCAGATGCAAGATACACAAAAACTGCATGGACACAATGGATATGCATACAAAATATACAAAGAATACCTTTGTTTCTCCACATAAAATACATATTCAGTGTATAATGCACGATGAATTCACTTATACTAGGCATACAAGATACAGCACATGCCTAAGAACATACACACACACTACATAGGAAATGTGGACATACATCCATCTCTCTGCTCCCACAGTCATAAATTAATGGGCACAAATAAAAGGTCAGATTTAATCACCTTTCCCTAGCCTGTGTCTGTATCCCTCAATATCTTTCCCAAGGAATCTCTTTCTCTAGTCTCTTCTCTCACCTCCAGATTTCTGTCCCAAGAAGTAATCCATGAGGTTTCGAGCAGAAAGATGGGCCACCATGTCAAGCAGATTTCTGCTTACAAGCAGGAACCTCATGGGGTTTCTACCTATTCATCTTCTTCCCACCAGAACCCCGGGTGCAGGCTGAGAAAGGACCTGGGACAGCTGGCAGGTTGATATAAACCCCCTTGTCATGGCTCTTCCTTCAAAACAAACCCACACAGACCTCGAAGTAGCCTAGGCTCCCCTACTCCCAGAACTTAGGATCTTTGAGTTCATCTCTTAAAAGCAGTGATGGTTCAAGAAATTGCAGGATCCTGGGCCCAGAAGCATGGTGAGGATGGTCCCAACATTAAGTCCACAGATCCTATTGCTCCTCCATCCTCAGCGGCTTTATTATGGGCTAGGTCAGGAAGTCAAGACCCTACACAGACTGTCTCTTAAAAGGAGCTACTTTTACTTGCTTGTAGCACTTCACTTCCGCTTGGGTACAATGGGATCAACTCCTACTTCTTCTCTGTGGGTGTTCAGTTCCAGACATGCTGGGGTTCCCTCATGCCCTGCCTCCTGTCCAATTACTGTGCCTGGAGGAAACAGCAACCCAATTCATCTTAAGTAAAATGTGATTAAGAACATAAACCTCAGACTAAACAAGCAAACAACAGTTTTTAGAAGGTCTAATTTTTGTTGTATATTCTAAGCCCAGACGTAAATGCTTTCTAAGATCGCCCACCGTTTTGGATTCCTCTTGGAGGTGGTTCTTCCCACAAGTAGGCGAGCTGAGAGCTAAGTGCGCTTTGGCAAACGCTTCTTCACCTGAAGTGGAAGTTAGGAGTTGTAGTCAGACCTCAGATCAGGCCTCATGGACCCTGCTCCTATGGCCATCCCAGGTGTGTCTCCAACTTCCCTCCTAATGAGGGTCACAGCTCCCAGTCCCCACAGAGGAAGCAGTGACCAGCAGGGAAAGGATATGGGACCAACACTTGTGTGTTTACTGCACACACTTGGACTTGTGTTTCCCAATCAAGATGCCAGTTTTCCCTTTAGCTTCATCAGGTGCCTCCGGGGGCTTAGACTTCCAGAAAATTGGAATTTTGAAGAATCTGAAGGAAAGAAGACCTGGAAAGGTGGAGAGGTTGTCAGGAAGAGAGAGTAACTCAGCTGGCTAAATTTTAATTAAGAACATGATTAAGGCTGTGCACTTTCTGGAACTTCAGTGATAATTGACAAGCTCTCTTCTTTTCTCTCTAGTTACCTCTGTCCCTCTCAGCTGGGCTTCTGAGGATGGCATTGGCATACCACCAGGAGGTTAGCCTTTTAAAAGGGGGGTCCCATGGGACTGGGCTTCCAGGCTCCATTGGCCTAGTGTGGAAAGAGCACTGTGAAAGCTGTGATGGCCTGAGCCCTGGGTGTTCATCATGTGTGGAGGGCTTCAGGACTAGCTTGCCCTATCTGTTCTCCCAGGTCCCTTGGTACATTATAGTGAAGCCTTTGGCCAACTTCCTCATGGTCAGCCATAAATTATCAGTTGACATATCACGTGTCAAGAGAGAACAGCACCCTCTGAACAGGCTCAGGGTGGGGGGTCAGCACTGCCCACCATAGTGAAGAGAAATAGAGGCTGACTTTCCCCAAAGGACACTATAGAACAGTGTTTAAAATGCATATGGAGGTGGCACCGCTATCTTCCACCCATGGCAGGCTAGGAAGCACAGTGCTTTGACTTGTTTACCCAGGAGAGGGGATGATGGTGCTAAGCTCTGGTCTCCAGGGCTCTCCTGGTGCCCATTGTCATAACCACCTGCATCTGGGTGATGCATGCTTGATCTGACATAGCTGAATGTCCAGGGTGCTTCTTGGTTACACAATAAAGATTCCCCCAGCCTTGGCAAGGTCTTCATTGCCAGGTTAGAACTCATGACCTAGCCTCACTACCATCATTAGTCACCTGAGCCAACCAGCAGAGAAGTAGATGCTGGGAGCTGTCTCTGTAGCTGTTGGGACCATCATCTATATCTTCAGACGTGGCCCTGTTGAGACCAGCCCTGTTCCCCTCCTTAAAGCAGTAAGGACAGGTGGAGGTGGAGAATCCCCTATAAGCTGATCTCTTCTGCAAACTAATCCAGTTCACTGTTTTCTCTCTGCTTCCCTTCCTACCAAATGTCAGCTTCATCTCTCATAGTTTGTGCTTGAATATTTTTAAAGAGGAAAAGTGCAATAAAATAAATAGTGACTGTTTTCTTTAGCAATAGCTCTTTTCAAAATCTTGCTCTCAGGACCGAAAAGTGACAGATAGTACCTGGATTATCAGATAATGCCCTTGACTTCTGGGCATTCATTTGCAGTCTCTCTAGTTCCCTCTTCTTCCCACATGTTCACGTGACTCCTGTCCTCTGAGGTCTCATCTCCTTCTGGAATGGACGTACACGCAGAGTTGTGGCATACACAGAAGGAAGCCCTGTGAGAAAACTCTGTTGCTCCGTCCCCTTCCTGCGTGCACCTGTCTCTGGGTATCTCTGCCTCCCCCTTTCTGCCTGCTCTCACACAGCATCCTCACAACCTCTAGGCACTGAAACTTTGAGTTTGACCTCCTGCCAGCTCAAACTCACACTCAGCTCGAAGCCCATCTTGTTAACTTTCTGTGAGTCTGGCAGGGTATAATGGAAGCCCGCAGGAAAGCGCTTACCAATAGATAAGATAAAGCATCCTGAGCCACTACAGATCATTTCCATGCACTAAAAGCCATTACTTGATCCTTTTACTGTCCTTCCCCCACTCCCCAGGGAGCTGGATGCTGAGGGAATGTAGTCTGGAGATTTGCACCTGGCATCAGTAGCCTAGGTGGATTTGGGGATTGCCCTCTGACTCTCCTTCAAAATAAGCTGACTGGCTCATCCAAAAAAACTCTATAAGAACTTGGAAGGAAGCAAGTTCTTATGGGCTTGGGTAGAGGCCTACAGGGATAGAAGAATGGGTGGTTAGGTGTACGGCTGCTCGGGTGTGCAGCTGCACAAATATTTGCACACATAACTAGGGGCTGCAGAAGAGTCCCTTTCCTGGAACATCTGTGAGGTTAAATATTCAGACCAGACAATCAGGGAAGGTTGGCAACCCCAGGGTCCCATCCCATTCCTTTTCTCCTCTACCTTGCTGTACACGTGTGTACAGCAAGACCTCATTTTACTGACAGGGAAACCTCAGGGAAGGGAATGTCCTGGTTGCTTTACAATTCTGGTTGAGTAGGAATGAGAAAACACATCTAGTTCAACCTTTGTTATTGAAGAAAATATTTCCTAAGTAGGTTAGCATAAACTTTCCTGCCTTAGTAAGTAGACTGTTTGAAGATGACAGACGACCTTGCATTGCTCAGGGTCAACATTCTAAACCTCAGTGCTCATTGTACAGAAATGGAGATGGAGAAGACCAAAGAGACAGGCAGAATGGCTGTTGGCTGCAAGATAGACCTGGAAGTGGGCCATGAGGGTGCATCCTGGCTTATCAAATAGCACCCTTGCTGTCATTTGCCTCTTTCTACTGAAAGCATAGTAAGAAAGCATAAATCTTGTCAATCAAGGTTTTAGTTAGTTGATCTTGAATTATTAGAGGTTTTCCATATATACATATATCTGTTTGTATATATGTGTATAGTATATGTATATATGTACACCATTATTTCAAAAATTACATGATTATACTTTGTCCAATTCCCTTAATTTCACTCATGTGGAATAAATTTGGCAATCCAAGGAATAAACTGCATTTCCACCTCTCCAGGTCCTCTCTTTTTCTTCTGCTTAGAGACCTCTCTAGAAGGCTAGTCTTTCATAACAGAAGAACAGGCTCCAGGATCACCCCTTTCCTTTCCCTCCCAGGGGGCTGCCTGACTCAGGGGTGAAAAGGAAGTCTGATCTAACCACCAGGTGCTTTAGCCTTTCTTCTGTCTGCCCTGGTTGGCTGTAACCTCATCACGGAGGACCATAAAAGTATTTCCAAATTTTGTAGCTTTGAAGGGGAGTGGAATATTTAGCATTCTCTCTGTCATTGGTGGTACCCTAGGTTTGAGTGTCATGAGATCTGAAAGTAAAATTTCTAATGAAGAACTAAAGGATGTCTCTGCCACATGGAAGGTGAAGCTTGTGGCAATCAATGGAACCAACAACCCCATTCTGTTGTTGATTCTGACCAAACCTGGTTAAAGGGTGTCAGCAGCTGTAATTTAGTGGCTCTTTGGAGGTGAGCTGTATGCATCACTTAAGAAACAGCTGGGTGCAAGCTGAAACATGCTTTCATCCTCCCTCTTGCCTGCCAGTGTGTTAGACCCAGGGGAGGAAGTTTCTTTCAACCTCACCTCCTGCATTTGACTGTGTGAATTCTATCTGGATAGGGTAAGAAAGAGAGATTTTTCACTAGTATCTGAAGCGATGGAGATGGTACAGGGGTGTTTGCTATCTCCTCACAGTGCCAGAAGCCCTTCAGTCTGGACAAACTGGTCATGATCAGGCGGTAGAAACCCATAATCCAGACTTGGCATGACCGGATGGTAAACTGGGGCAATTGAGGCAGCCCGTCTGGATGGCTACTTCTTATGCTGCGTGAACCTCCATGTGGAAACTGGCATAACTTTTTGTGCTCCTCTGCATGCCTAAAATAGTCAGCTCTGTTCCAGATGAGTTTGCAGCTGAGAACTCCCTGCATCATTACACTGATGAATGCACAGGGCAGGTGTGATTACATAATAATGTGGACAGCTGCTGCAGCAGCTAGATCATCGAGGGCAGTGATGGTAGGATCGCTGGTAACTATCCAGAGGACTCAGTCTTGGGCCTCTTCTCAGTGCTTGTGAGAGGCCTCTAAGCCCTGGTTCTCCTTGGAAATGATTCCCTAGACACTGACTGTCTTGTTTGTATGAGTGCATAAACACTCTGGGCTGCTAGAAAAAGCAAGAGGAGGAGCTGGGAGAAAGAGAATATTTAGAGGCTCACTTTGGTACCAAACATGTCAGCTGCTAAAATTGCTGCCTTTTTAACTTATGAAGGGTAGGGCAAAGACTTTGACCTGCCAGGTGGGGCTGGAAAGGAGCAAACCAGCTCTAGGCTAATAAATGGGATAGAAAAGCAAGAAGAGAGGCCTGGCTGGCTTTGGCGAGGCCGAGTCTCAGCTCCTGAGGGTTTGAACATGCTCTGTGCTTGCCCCAGTTCTGCCTTCACGTGGGATCCAGCGACCCAGTTTCCTTTTGTTGTCGTGCTTGGATGGTTCCTTCATTTGAAGGGCCCCAGGAAGCTGGAAAGTCCCATGATCGAGCTCTAGCCTGCTGAGCAAACAATATCCCAGCCAAATTGGCCTCTTCCTGGTTTTCTGCATCCCTGCACCCCTCCTTCCACTAAGGGTAATCTCAGAATAGTCGGGATTAATGGTGCCAGCCAGCTGAAGATTCTTTAGTTTTCATCAGGGATGTAGCTGTAAAGCTCATGAGTGGAAGATGCTATTTCCTTTGCCAGACCTGTGGGTTTATGTGCTTATATAGGCTGTCTCTGGAGATTTTATATATTACATATACATATCATGGAAATGGCCGCTGCCCACTTAGGCTCACGCAGCACAGACTGTAGTTAAGGTCTGCACTGGCCTCCTTGATGTTTGTGCATGATTTTTGCAGCTGCCCTCCCATATCTTGTCTCTCTAATAACTGCTGAAAACTCAGAGAGGCAGATAAATAAGCCTCTTTGGGATCAATAGCAGAAGGAACTCCACCAGTGATGGTAAAGCTTCGTAAGGATGATGCTGAAAGGGAACTAGGGTCTCCATGGTGATAAGAGGCTGGGGACCAATGGGAGCTGAAGGCGGAGCAGGACTTGTGGGGAAAATTCATGGGAGTTGGGAGTCATTTAACTATTTGTTTGCTTCATGAAAATTTAGACACCAGCTTAACTACATTGCACAGGATATATTGATATTATCATTCTTGCTGACATATTCTGGAAGCTTTCAGCCCCACCAACACTGCCCCGCCCAGGACTTCTGCAGCTGAGAGTTCCTGTGTCAGTAGGGTCTGATATTTGTACATAGGTTATACATATATGTGTACATATGTGCCTCAATGAACATTGCCTGTCCACCTGATCACGGGTGTACATAGACTTCATAGAGCTCCACAGTTTTTTGTAAATATTGACACAAGTAAATAAGTATATAAATATATATTACTGAGGATTTATTTTAACATCATTCTGTGTGAAATGAAGAAAATAAAATTTTTGACAGACACTGATGGGTTCTGCCTTCTTTCTTGACTCCTTGGATTATCATCCCTCCAACAGGCAAGTATGCCTGCCTCACCCTCTCTCCTGTCTCTGCAGACATGAGGGCCCAGCCAGACAGCAGGACAGGATGGCAGAGGGCTCTCCTGGATGCATCAGGGACCATCTTGGGTGTGTGCTCACCTGCCCTTGACTCAGAGCCCTGGTTAAGATGAAAGGCTAATGCTGGGCATGTTGGTGGGGGGGGTGGTGTTTGCGACTTCCTCCCCCATTGCACCGGGACTTCCTAGGTGTTTTGCAGAGCTGGGGGATGTATAAGGAGAGAGGACACAGTTTGAAGGCCAGAGGCAGTCTAGGAGTCCTTTAACTGCAGCTGCACCCCCTTGCAGATCTTGTCCTCAAACCTACCCAACTTCTGCCCATGACTGCTTGTGCCCGGGGCTCTGGATCAACCATGAGAGAGAAAAACACCCACCTTTGCCTTCCTGAGAAGGAGAGGCCTGTTTCCAGCTATCCATGGCACCTCCTTAGAGGAGGTCCTCACACACACACACACAGGCTGCTGAGGCAGTGTCTGAGGAATCTGAGAGCTACTGTAGCCAGACTCCCCAGCATTCAGGAGGCTCCAGAGAAGCCATGTGACCACAGGGAAGTCCTTGTCCTCAGACACCACAGGCACATTCCAGCCCTACCCATCTCCCACCCATACCCACCCTCACCCCTGGCCCCTTCCCAACCCAAGTCTCTTATTGAAGGTCTCCAGCTTCATGCCTCCAGTCTGCCATGCTCTACCCCTAGAGAACTGACCAACCAAAGTAGCTGGTTTCTCCACCATGATCTCATCCTCACCAGGGTGTGTTTCTGGGCAGCAAGTACAGAAGTGACAAGGGAAAGGGTACTAAGGAGACAAGAACCATTTGGGACAATTGCTATAGCAGCAGCTGGTATTTCCTCTAGCATGGCTGGGTACAGTGAACTACTTAAAAGAGCTCTCGGCCTCTGCGGAATAGCCCCAAGCTGACTGATGGGGCGGGGCTTCTTGCTCCAAAGAAATGGTAAACTGAGACAGACTCCCAGGCCTTCTCCTTCCTGTCATTTTTTTCTGCTAGACGTGAAACTCCTACCTCCAAGGAGCTGAGGGGTGAGAAATGGGGAGAATTTTGTCTGTTCCTGGCTATTTAGATCTTGTTCGGTAAATAAGGTTAGAGCTTGTTAGGTAAAAGTAAGTGGGAAAGCGAGAGGAATCGAGTAGGGATGTATGGAAGCTACAGTATCAAAGTCTTCATTCTTTTTTTTTTTTTTAAGATGGGGTTTTGCTATATTGTCCAGACTGGATTTGAACTCCTGAGCCAAGTGATCCTCCAGTCTCAGCCTCCTGAGTAGCTGGGACTAGAGGCATGCACCATGCCTGAAAAGGTTCTCATTCCTCTCCACTTTGGGGGGAACTTGGCTAGTTCAAGTGCAGAACATCCATGTCATTTATACACACTAATCCTTCCTCTCCTGGCCTGTGGCATCTGCCCAGTACAGTCTTCACCACAAAGTCCAGAACCCTGGGCCAATAACTCCCAATCAAGAGGGGGGTGCATGATGAGGTGGGCATAAGGAGGAGATCCCTCCTAGTCCAGGGGCCCATGCTGTGGGCAGGAGGAGCAAAGCTGAATTGATACAACTGAGAAACAACATTAACCCTGGAGTTGGGTTGAACCTTGGGTTGAACCCCAGCTTCATTGTTCATCAGCTCTGTGACCCTGGGGTGTATCTGTTTGAACCTCAGTTTCGTCACTTCTATAAAAGAAATCACAAGGCTTACCTTACCCTGTGAAAATTAAATGAGCACGTGGTGCATAGTAGGTGCCTAATAAAAATATGGGAATGTGTCTCTTTCTTAGATTCCCAGACTCTAAAGATCCTGGGATTCTGCTACTCAGACTGAGATGGAAAAGTCAAAGTGTTTTTTATTTTTTATTTTTTTTTTAATTGTTGGGGATTCATTGAGAGTACAAGAAACAGTCAAAGTGTTTTCAACCTTTTCTGATCCAGGGGTTCCCAGGCCAAGGAGTACACAGATTAACTCCAGAGGTTCTAGAAACCTCCCAAAATTACAATATGTTAAAGTATGATCATTTTTCTGTGAGGAATGTTTGCAGCTGTCCATAGCCCCCCACATTAAAACTACTGATCCAACTTATACCACTCATCTTCTCTCCAATGTCCAAGAAGGAAAAGTAATTTTTCCATAGTCAATTTCACTTATTCAAAAAATATTTCTACACCTGATGTTTAGGATACTCTGTTGTGAGTCTTCCAGGCAAGAGGGGAAGACAGAAATTCACCCTCAATGAGTTAGTGGCTGACACAGAGCTCCTGCCCCAAGACTTCTCTGTTTGTTAATCTGTCCCTCTGCAGTAACTGTGTCTGGGTCTCAAGCCCTAGAATCTAGACCTAAAATCTTTTAGCACAGCAGTCAAGGAGGACCATATATTTTGACATGAAATTAATGCTATTTAAATGATATGCAAATGAGGTGTGTCTGCCTCTTTTTGATCATGGACTAGGGCATTTCTCAATCTGACTGTCAGCTCTCATTATCTTCTCCCTCTTGTTCTCTTAGGCCACTCACCCTCTCCTGCCCCCCCTCCCCCACACACACACTTAGGTCAGGAAACAACACTCTCAGGAATCATTGGCTTATCAAGAAAAGATCAAAGCTCTTTAGTCTTGTACCTATTTCAACCTGAACACTAGCCAAGGCTCTGGTAGTCATAGTGGTGGCCAAGATATCCTTGTCATTGGGACAGCAGAGATATGACCACAATCTTGGATTCCCTTTCCCTTGTATCTCACTCTGGCCCTACAAAAGACCTCTAATCTCTACTTCTGGAATCAGATTGGCCTTCAGGTGCAGCTGCTCTGACTTACCTGAGTTAATGGCCCATGGTCAAGGTGCCATACATCTGTTACAATAGGCAACAGGTACCTTGCCTACATATTCCACAGCCCATCCATGGAGACCTTGGCATGGCCAGCATCCTTGCTCCAGGTGGGACCAGACCTTCCAGAAACACTGTCCCCCCACCCCTTACTTCTGTTCCCCCATCTCCCAGTGCCCCTCCCACCCAAGGTGCTTCACATGGCAGCTATGGCTGAATGGAGCTTGCCTTCTCCTCCTGCCAAGAGTGCCTGGGGGAGAGACACACCTCTGGAAAGACACGCACATAAACACACTCAGACCAAATATTCACAAAGTTCTAGGACTGGTCAGGGGTGGTGGCTCACGCCCATAATCCTAGCACTCTGGGAGACCAAGGCAGGATGATCACTTGAGCTCAGGAGTCTAAGACCAGCCCGAGCAAGAGTGAGACTAAAAAGATAGAAAACTTAGCTGGACATGATGGCTGACACCTGTAGTCCCACTATTCTGGAGGCTGAGGCAGCAAGATCATTTGTATCCAGAAGTTTGAGTGTGCTATGAGGTAGGCTGATACCACGGAACACTCTATGCTGGGCAACGGTGAGACTCTGCCTCAAAAACAAACAAACAAAAAAGGCCCATCATTCTTCCTAACCTTGGGCCTTTGACCCTTGAAAGCTATCACATCAGACTCCTGCAGTAACTCCATGAGATCATAGTCACTATCTCAGTTTTTGGATGAGAAAATTGGGGCTCAGGGATGCAAAGTAATTATTGCCATACTCACACAGCTAATGAGAGGCAAATCTGCAAATCAGATGGCTTCAGCTGGAAGCCATCTGTGATGGGTAATATTCGGTGTCAACTTCACTGCACTGAGGGATGCCTCGATGGCTGGTGAAATCTTGCTGCTGAGGGTGTTTCCAAAGGAGAAAGGCCTGAGTCAGTGGACTGAGAGAGGAAGATCCATGCTCTAAACATGGGTGGCACCCTCCAGTAGGCTGGGCGTGTGGCTGAGACCAAGCAGGCAAAAGAAGGGGGCCACTTAGCTGACATGGCTTCCTCCTATACTCTCTCTCCCTCTAGAGCAGAACATCTTTTTCTCCTTCGGTCCTTGGACATCAAACTCCAGGTTTTGAGGTTTCTGGACTCCAGGACTTGCACCCATGTGTCCTTTCAGGCCTTTTCCCTCAGACTGGAGTCTTCACTGCAGCTTCACTGGTTGTAAGGGCTTTGGATTTGGACTGGCTGGGCTACCAACCTCCCTGGAAGCCACACAGTCAGCCTCTCTGGTCCTCCCACTTACAGACAGCCTGTTTTGGGACTTTGCCTTCATGATGGTGTAACCCATTTCCCCCTGATAAATTCTCTCTCATACATGGCCTATTGGTTCTGTCCCTCTGGAGAGACCTCACTAGTGTACCCTGGAAGCCCTTGGTGTGAAACCACAGCCGCCACCCTGGTGGGGTCAGCACTCAGCTGGCTTTCACAGTGACAGACAGTGCAGCAAAAGTCACCACAGACTCCAACTCTGTCCCCAACCTTTGGTCTCTAGGAGCCTCCAAGAAAAGTAGGAATGAGGCACCTTGGGGACAATCAGGAAGCCTGGGGACTATGAGGTGTAATGGAATAGGATCACCCCCCTTGGGTATTTTTATCAATAGGATTCACGAGGCTGCAAAGTGTGAATGAGCAATAGCTCTATTAAAAGTTCCTGAAAAAGCTGTCCTCTCTTGGGCCTCAGCTCCTGAGAGTGAGAAAGGGAAGAAGCCTGGGAGCTCTGAGCTCCTCTCTTAGGCCCCCTCTTCTTGAATTTTCAGGGTCCAGGAAGTGGACAAAGGGATTGCCTTCAGGGCTAATTTCCTCCTCCCTCTGCAAGCTGACCCAGTCTCCACCTTTATAAGCAAAAGAGGGAGCAGGGATAGATGCTCCTCCCAGGGTAGCCTGAGTACAAAGTGTGGGTCAGACGTCACCTGACATAATGCCTAGCACCAAGTAAGTGCCTCCTCAATGCACTTCTGTTCTGCGGGAGGAAGTGCCCATGAAGCAAGGGAACCCCTGCTCTGGCCCAGGTCTGCCTTGGGACCCCAGGTCTGCCTTGAGACCCCAGCTCTGGCCTTCTGTCTGAGTAACTGAGGTCATTGCCTCCCAACTTCCTACAAAGTGGGGTGATTTCACCCACCTCAAGGAGTTTTTGTGCGAGAAGGACCTCAGAGTACACACCTCCCAGGGAGCTGAAGGGTAATCAGTATTTAACAAACGTGGCGGAGTGCTGAGGACTCCTCCCTGTTGGTAAGCTCCTAATTCACTCAACGGACATCTGCAGCGCACTGCTATGAGCCTTGCACTGGGCTAGGCTTTGGGGAGCAGAGGTAATAAGATGCCAACCTTGTATCAAAAAACCTCACATAGAGTCCACTCTGCCCCCAGGGGGAAAACATAACAGAATTAATTGGGGATGGGAGGGAAATGAACCCTGATCTGATAGTAGCACATGAATAGGCTCTTTTTAAATGGGTGAAGACTAAATGAATGATTCTATGAGCGAATAAAGACATGCCAATGCTTATACTACACATACTCTGTGCCAGGCCCCGTTCTAAGCACTTTACATACATTCACTAATTTAATCCTTACAACCACCCTATGTGTGAGGCACTAATTATCCCCACACAGAACTGAGGCTGGGAAGGCTTACTTAACTTCAAAGCCAGGATTTGAACCCAGGCCATCTGGCTCCAAAGCCCATGCTTGCTATCTCTCCCTGTTACTCATGACCCATACTCCAAAGAAGTTTCTCATCCAGTGACCCTCACAATATATCTAGGTGGCGGCTGTTTGGGCGGCATTATTATCCAATGTTTACAGACAAGGAAACCCAAGGTGCTGAGAGAACACACAGCCAAGAACACACAGATGGAAACAAAGAAGAGAACTCAGGTCTGTTGTCACCTGGTCCAGCTTAACTTCTACTATAGCTGCCTCCCAAGAATGAGGTAAGGCAGGGGGAGGCTGAGAGCCATAGCATCTTGGACTGTCTGGAATGGGTGTTGGAGATAACTAGACTAATTGTTTTATTTCATAGGTGAAAGGATTGAGGGACAGTATCTTGCTTCAGAGCACACAGTAAATTGATAACTAGAATGCTACTGCTGGCTGCCAGTCAAGCCAATTGCACCATGCTTTTCTTCAAAAGAAGTCAAGGGTCACAGCATTTGGCAAGGCAGAAGTACGCGAAGTCAGGCAGCATGACTTAAGCCCTTATCACGTTCCAGCAACGCACTCAATTTTATGGGGAATGAAAAGAATTGTATCCCCATCTCTGCTAGCCTAGGTCTATATACCAGTAACTTAAAACAGAGATCCTGCTCTCCTGAACTTGACATTCTGGTTAGGTATGAGTGAGGAAAAAATATGGTTAGAAAAAATAAAGCAGGATGAGGAGATGGAGAGTGAAAGCAGTAACATTTTTATGCAAGGTGGGCAGAAAAGGTCTCTTGGTTAAGGTGACATCTAAGCAAAGACCTTTAGGAAGTCAGGGAGTTAGCCATGTAGATTTAAAATATGGGAAGCTCATTCCTTGCTCAGGGAGTTCAAGGGCAGGGTCCTTGAGGAGAGGCAAGAGAGGTCATGCATTGCTGGATTAGAATGAGCAAAGTAGAAGGCAATAGAAAATGAAGCCAGGAAGTTTGGGAGAGGACTTGCACATCTTGTAGGATCTTGTAGGCTACAGAAAGGACTCTGGACTTTACTTCGGGTAAGGTGGGAGGCCTAGGAGGCTTTTCAGCAGGGAAAAGACTTCTCAGGACTTGCTGTTCTCAGATCACCCCAGCTGCTGTGTTCTGAACAGACTGTAGGGAGCATGGATGGAGTCTGGGCACCAACGATTACAATCATGCAGCCTCAGACCTGCACAGTGGGAAGCAGGTGGACTCTAAATATATCCTGAAGGTAGAGCCAGTGGGATGTGCTGGTGGTCTGGATATGTGGTGTAAGAAAACAAAAGCCTCCAGGATGACTCCAGGGTTTTGTCCTGAGCACCTGGTATAATGGAGCTACCATTTCTTGTGATGGAGAAATCCATGGAAGAGGCTGATCAAGTGTTCACCTACCCACAATGTCCATCTAAAATTCTCACCTTCTCATCCCCCAGGGTCCTAACAATGGAGAACTGAGTACTGAGCACTTGAGCCCTGAGAAGGGGGCTTTTCTTTGCCACAAACTAAATCAAAACAGCTCTTCTCATGAGACCCCACACTGTCTCACCCTCACCCAACCACAAACTTTACTTCTGCCTTCTCAAAGGCAAGCACTGGTCCATCCTGGGAGCCAAGGGCTAGGGCCCAAGAAGGGTCAGAGCCCAGATGGCCAGCCAGGCCTGGCCCTGATTTAATTATGAGATCAATTCGACCAGCTGCCCTGCCAGCAGGAGTGCCCCTAGGTTTCAGCTTGGCCAGCCCCTGGGGCGTTGCTCCCAGGCTTGTCAGAGGGAGTTAGCCTCATACTCTGCACCCTGGGTCCCATCCAGCAGGCCTGGCTGGCCCTGCCACTAGCCACTGGGAGCCTGAGAAAGGTCTGGTCCAGACCAGACCTAGGCCAGGGGATTTGGGGCACTGAGCCTGCTGGGACTTGAACATCTAGGGCCCTTGGGAAAATAGAAAGACAGTGAACAATGGACCTGACTCTTGGGGAGCTGGCAGAGCTATAGTGTTGGGGGTGCTGTGAGAGCTGATCCAGAAACTAGGGCCCATGCCCATTACTCAAACTAGGAACACAGTGGGCCATCCAGGGAAGCTGATCCCAGGTGCACAGGTTCACTATGGGTGATACAACACCATACTTTCAAATGCCACTCAGGGACCTGGGTGGGGTGGGACCTGCAGAGCACAGAAGTTCAGCTCTTGCCCCAAGGATCAGAGTGAAAGAGAAAGGGACCAACAATTCCAGGCTGTATGATAAGGTGCCTTCCTCGGTTTCCTCCCTATGCTCCCCCTCACTATTCTGTGTACAGGGACACAGCATCTCTCTACAGCCCCTAAACAGGGCCATAAACAATCCATTAGGGCCCACCCAAGAATGAATGTCACACTGATTTTCCAGCCAGAGCCTCCCCTCCAGGCCCATAGCTACCTCTCCCAGGATTCTCTCAAAGATAACTTGCAGTCCTTGTGTCTACTCTGTTATAAAACTGCTCTTGGAGCTTATGTGAGCTGGATCAGCTGAGAAGAAATAGGAGCAGGAGCAGGAACAGGAAGGGAGCTTGGTGATCATCTGACTCATTATACAGGTGGGAAGACTAAGGCCAGAAATGGGAAGCCACTTGTTTAAGAGCACAAAGTAAGTGGGTGGTAAAGCCAAGAACCCAGAAGACTGGACTCTGAGTCCAGCACTATCTCCATAATCCACCATTCATCAACAGAGTCATGTGACCACCCCCTCACCGCATGCTCCTCCCAATCTCAACAGCCTCATAGAGGAACCCTCACCAACCCTCACTGCTTAGCAATTCCCTTTAACCTTCCTCCATCTCCTCTCCTCACGGTCTCCAGTCAGCTTCCCAATCAAGCATGCTGGGTATGAGCAGTGCTACCCACCCTCTTAGATAGGAGTTGCAATGATCCCTGCTCCAGGAAGCTCTTGTGCTCCAGTTGTAATGTGCCCTGTGTCCTTTTCTTTTCTTTTTTTCTTTCTTTTTTTTTTTTGACATAGTGTCTCACTCTGTTTTCCAGGCTGGAGTGCAGTGGTGCGATCAGTTCACTGTAGCCTTTAAGTCCTGGGCTTAAACAATCCTTCTGCTTCAGCTCCCAAGCAGCTGAGACTACAGGTAAATGCCACCAGGTCTGGCTGATTTTTTTTAATTTTTTGTAGTTACAGGACCTAGCTACCTTGCCCGGGCTGATCTCAAACTCTTGGGCTCTAGCAGTCCTCCTGTCTCAGCCTTCTAAAGACCTGGGATCACGGGCATGAACCACCACACCCAGCCCCTGCACCCCTTTATCCCTTTATACTGCTTTTACACGTGCAGCTTCTCATTTCAACCTGACATTCAATACTGGTGCTGCCCTCCAGGTAAGTATAATATTATTATCCTCTTTCAACAGATGGAGAAACCATCTCAAAGAGGTTTCATCCAGCTAGAAAGTGCGTACATAGCCCCAGACCCAGGTGTTTTCTACATGGGACTTTCATGTGTGAGAGCAGCTTAGTCCCAAATGAGACGCTTCAGTTGCTTCTCTGGGAAAATGAAGGGCTAAGACAGAGGAGGAAATTTCCAACAGGTCTGAAGTGTTGATCCTTGGAGAATTCTATGAAAAAACATATGCTTATGCTATTTGCCATGCAGGGTTTATGGAGGAGCTTCAAGGACCCTCCTTGCATAGGCCCTTCCAAAGCCTCTTCTTTTCTCATTCTAAAAAAACATTTACTTTCACAAACCAAATGCTGTGCTCTCATAAAAATGTTTCTTAAATAGCGCCCTTCCAAAAAAAAATGTATAAGCGTCAGGCTCACAAAACTGGGATCCGCCTTTGAAAATCAATCAGACCAAAGTTGAAATTCATTTATGAGTTGTGTGATCCTGAGCCAGTTACTTAACCTCTCTGAAATGGAGCCGCTCTGAAATGGAACCGCTCTGTCTGCGAAGTGTTGGTGTGAGCATTCACTGGCACGCAGAAGGGTCCTCCCTCTGTTCTTGCTAGTTCTGCGGACACGGGTACAAACTCGAATCCAGGTTTTGAATCCAGGTTTCCTTGGGATGAGTGATCCAGACACTGACCTCAGCAAGAGTCGCTTGACTCTGTAGAGTGTACTTTGGGGGAGCAGCTCATGAGACCTGGTCCCTGCCTTCAATCTGTCATGGCCAGCATGTCTTTCCCAGGGCCCCAGTGTTCCCCACTGGCTCTCAGAAAATGAGAAGCTCTGGTCCAGGTTTCCTCTGCCACCTCTGGCCCAGCCAACTTCACTGCCATCCCACTTCCTAGCACTTAGTGTACTCCCACATTCTAAATCTCACCTGAGCCTCACAATAATGGAGAGGTAAGTATTGTTCTTTCCCTTTGGTAGATGAGGAAACTGCAGCCCAGAGACACAAAAAGACTTGCTCAGGTAGGTCAACCCACTAGTTGGATTTAAGCTGAGCTATGCAATCCATTTTTATACCCTGATGTGTTACAACCATCCTGGGAGACAAGAATGATCAACTAGTGACCCCATGTGTTCCCCAACCTGCCAAGCTCACCAAGCAGCAGGCAGCAGAGCCAAGATGGGCACCAGGATCCTGATTCCTAGCCTGGTACCTGCATCTGCCCTACCAGGCCTGGTGGTCTTTGGGTTTAGGTATGGAGGGATTTGATCAATCGTGCAGCCTCATTGCCAAAAGTAATGATCAGAAGGTGCAGTGACAATAACAGTAATGGTGTCCATCTTTTACCTGCCAGACATTGCAATGGGGGCTTTGTATCCACTGTTTACAGTCTCACAAGGAGATATCACCTCCATTTCACGGATGAGGAAACTGAAGCTCAGAGAAAATAAATGACTGACTTGCTCAAGTGACCCAGCTTGAAAGGTGCTGAGACTGGGACTGGGAGCTGCTGCTCAGCCTTCTCTAACAGCCATCCCAGGCAGGTCTCTCCTAAATAGCTCCCGTCTAAGGGGAACTCAGTGTTCTTGGCATCTCCACTCCTTGTTTTTCTTTTTCTTTCTTTCTTTTTCTTTTTTTGAGCATTTGTTACAATCTGCGATTTGTTTCATTTATTTATTTACCTGTTTATTTTCTGACTCTGCCACTAGAACATAAGCTCCCAGAGGCCCAAGACTGCATTCATCTTTATTACTGCAGGATTCCTGGAACAGTCCAGCACACCATGGGTTCATCACGTATTTACTGAATGAACAAAGATTCAGACTGGCCAACAAGAGCATGGCCAGGGAGCAGTGAATCCAGCAGAGCTTGGGGTGAAGAGGAAACTCTGCTGGCCTGGGGTAGAGACAGCATGAATTTTGGAGTCAGCCTAACCTCAACTTTTCTAACTGTGTGGCCTTGGGCCACCCACAGACCCTTGCTTTTCTCATTGGTTAAAAAGGCAACAATAATATTTGCTGTCAAGGACTGCTGTGAGGGTTGAATAAGCTACTAGACAGTGAACACCCAAAATGGATCCTGGCACATACAGGCTCCAGAACAAAGCATTTCCCTTTCCCCTCCCTGCTAACAATGGGCCAGGCTGGGAAAGGTCTGGGACCCTACTTGCATTAGAGGTGGCTGCTGCCAGCCCAGCCCCACAGTCTGTCACTGCTCCCCCACCCTTGGGCACGTAGCAGCCAATTTCAAACTATGTAAATATGCCAGGCTGCCTCCTCAGCAAGGGAACAGCTATACTTAGTGCAATTTGCATGTATTTTAAGCTGACTTGTTCCAGGCAAAGGAGCCGATTCATGAATTTAATAACATTCACAGAGTCTCAGAATGTCAGCAGTGGAAGAGACGTCAGAGAGCATCTAGCCCAGCCCCTCATTTGGTGAAGGAGGATGCCGAAGATAGGGGCGTGTCCAGGGTCATGCAGCTGGGAGGCAGCGAGGCTGGCATCAGACCCTGGGCCTCTGATTCCAAGTCCAGAGTTCTTTTCAGGGTCATTTATATTGCATGCTATTCCCTCACAACACTCATTTTAGCAAGGAATGAATTTCACTCCTCAGATACACATGCTGTCTGGACCACCTTAGCACAAGGGGACAAGTCTGGCCTCCAAGGTTGCCTTGAAGGCAGGAGTAAGACTGTGGGTATGGTCCAGAGGCAAGCTGGGGACTAGCCATGTGCAAAGGATGAAATAGTCCAACAGGAACCCAGCCCATGAAATCCTTCCCTGCCAGGACACTGAATGAATGACCCACTGAATGAAATCTTATAAGCATCCCACCCCCACTAACAGCCCATTATGATGATGCATTAAGTCATCCAGGGATTTACTTAGAGCATATTTTTAACTCTAGTCAACAGCTATTGAAATTTCCCTGGCCAGTGAGCCTTCTCTCTTCTTCTGGTAACTGCTCACATCTTTGTTTTATGGGAACAGTTCTCCTACATTGATTTCAATGGGGCTGTCAGTCAAAGGTCCCAGAGACCCTGCCAGAGGGCTGGATAGGTGACCCAGATCCAATCTGGTCTGTGGTCCAGGGCAACCATGTGACACCAACAGTTCTTTTAAGGGAGGAGCTGCATGCCCAGGGAGAGATGAGAATACCCTTTTCTCTGAGGCAAGCTGTGAGATGTTGCAAGCTGAGTGCTGACACTGGCTGGGAAGGAAGTGAGCACAGTGAAAAAGAGAACCCAGGATGCAGAGGCAGGATACTGATGCCATTGTTGAAATGTCTGGATCCAATTGTACCTGAAGCTGGACTCTCTTAGGCTTCCCTAGTTTCTCAAGCCAGTTGGGCTGCATTTATTCACTTGCACTGAAATATTCCTAACTAAGGCACTAATCCACAACTTCAGAGGTAATAAATCCCATGAAGTAACTCCCTGCCACATAAAAGTGCCCTTCTTTGCAGGAAAAGTGCCCTTCTTTGCCCTTCTAAACTGACTTCCTTATGCTTTATGAGTCTTCTTTTTCTAATTAAATGTATTTGGAGCCTACTCTGTGCTGGATGATAAATATTTACTCACCTCAACAATGTTCTGAAAAAATTATTATTATTGGCCTTGTTCTAGAGATTAGGAAACTCATACTCATAATGGTCCAAATACCTTCACCTTCACCCATAATAACCAAATGTTGGACATGATCTCAAACCTAAGTGTTATGACTCCAAATGCACCAGTAAAAGTATCAATAATGGTACAATTAGGATGGTAAAGATGATCATCATTGCAATTATTGAGTTTTACTGTGTGCCAGACACTATGCTAAGCACTTCTCATACCCCAGCTACTTCTCCCAACAACCTTGAAACTTGACAGCTGAGGAAACTAAGGCTCAGAATATTTATGTAACTTGCAGGGCTAGGAACGGAGCTGGAGCTGAGCCTCATCACAGCTCTGCTGCCTCACATCACAGGATTCGGATTATGGGGTGAAGTCTGTATTCATGCTGCTCAGACTCTTCCCGAGTTCATTGACTTGACTCTCAGCTTCTGTTTTTGTGGACAGAGGAGAGACTTAAAGTAGTAGAGATGCTCCAATTCCTCTCGGGTGGCCCTGTTGCCCCTCCAGTCAGGTCTGAAGCTGGTCAGGCTCACTGAAGCACTGTCATCTGGATCCTCACCCTCAGGATTTAAGGCCAGGCCAGGGTGATATCCGGAGACCCCTCCTTTGATCACTGTTCTCAGCAGGGGTCAGGGCGTTACCAAGGAGCTAATCAAGGGTGGTTGAACCCTTGCCTGGGGCCAACCCAGGGTTGGCCATGGGTAGACTCCAGATTTGTGGCCTCTCTGCCCCGAGGTTCTCTCTTCCCCCCTATCGGGGATCCCGCTTGAAGGCACACTGGGCTCCTGTCCCTGGGGGTGCAGGCAGTGGCTCCACTGCATTTATTTACAGGAAGGAACAGTGCCCGCCTGGAACACTGGCATGCTGCCTACCTCACAGGAATAGCTCACTGACCCAGGCCAAAGAGTCCCCATATTTGGCAGAGAGAAGAAAATCTTTACATAGAACAGCAGAATGGTCCAGAATCACTGTCCTTTGTCAGAACCACCTCTCTTAGACTCTGGGCCCTACTGTCTCACTTCCTGCCCCCTGCCATACCCTCTAGGTATCCCTCAGGGTGAAAGATACCAATGATGTGTCATGGTCTCTGCTGGCTATGCCCACCTAGGATGCCAAGGAGAGATGTAGGGACCCACCTGGCAGGGAGGAATGTGGTTTTTGGTCACCTACTCGGCCAGACAGTTTTCCAAGCTGGCAGTGACCTAAAAATACCAAGTCAGTCTGGGACGGGAACATCCAGGACAAAGGCACAGATGGCTCCCTCGGGGTTGCAGCAATGAGATTCTCCTTCAGCGTCCACCAGGGTCATTATGTCCAGTCCTGGCCTCTATTTCTTTCATAGGTGAGGAGTTATAACCCAGTTTCATAAAACATCACAGAGAGAACCATTCCACAGATTCTCCCATCTGTCTGAGAGGCCTCACAGGAGTCTGTCTTTCACCAACTCTCAGCCTTCCTCCCTCTTTGCCCTTTGTTCAGCTTCACCCAGTGTCCCCTGAGTCTTGAATCATTGGTGGTAGCTTGTTGGAGTAGACAAAGTACCAGCTTTAATGTTCAACCTGGGTTTCCATCCCAGCCCTCCCAATCAATAGCTATGTGGCCTTGAGCAGATAACGTCTCTGAACTTTGGTTTTCTCATTTACATAAAAATGTTAACTCCCCGGCGGCACCTGTGGCTCAGTGAGTAGAGTACTGGCCCCATATACCGAGGGTGGTGGGTTCAAGCCACCCTCGAGTTCAAGTCGAGCCCTGACTAAACTGCAACAACAATAACAAAAAAAAATAGCCGGGCATTGTGGCGGGTGCCTGTAGTCCCAGCTACTCAGGAGGCTGAGGCAAGAGAATCGCGTAAGTCCAAGAGCTGGAGGTTGCTGTGAGCTGTGATGCCACAGCATTCTACCGAGGGTGACAAAGTGAGACTCTTATCTCTGAAAAAAAAAATGTTAACTCCCCCACTTACCAGATGATTATAAGGATTAGAAAACATGTATATAAAGTTCCTGGGAGAGAAAAACTGTTCAATAAGAGATAGCCACTATCATTTTTTTTAAAATCCCAGACCATCCTCCCCATCAGCTCTCATTACTGCAGCTGCTTTCCTGAACAAATTTCCCAATACCCTCTTTTCATGCCTGTTCCAACCCTTCACTTCCCCAAGGCTTTCTGGAGACAATGTCCCAATTGCAGATATTATGTCCAATAGCCAAAGGGTTAGAGCTACTCATATCCCTCAGAATGTTTGGCAGAGAGATCTGATTTCTTCTCTGCCCTTCCTTAGACCCCTAGACAAAGAGCATTCCTCCAGGGAAGGCTCATTACCGCAGTCCCAAGCAAACCCCCTCAGAACACTCACGAGCACCCATACTGTATGCAAAAATTAATTCAAAATGTATCATAGCCCTAAAGTTAAAATATAAAACTATAAAACTTCTTAAAGAAAACTGGGGAGAAAAATCATTATGACCTTGGGTTAGGCAGAACATTCTTAAGGATGGCACCAAAAACATCATCAATTTTTTAAATTGAGGCCGCTCTTTAAAGTGATAGATTGTGGAGCAGCCCAGGCTTCCATGAGAATAAAAGAAGTGAAAATTCAAAAAACAAAATAAAGTGATGGATTGAACTTAGTCAAAATGAAAAAGTTTTGCTCTGTGAAAGAGATTGTTAGAGTGAAAAGACAAATGATGAACTGGAAGAAAATACTTGCAAATCACATTATCTGGCAAAGGACTTGTACCTGGTGTATATATAGAACTCTCAAAACTCAGCACTAAGGGAAAAACCCCTCCTACAAGAGGAAAAATATTTGAACAGGCCACTAAAGACAGATCTATAGATAGATGATAAGCACATGAAAAAATGTTCCACTAGTCATTAAGAAATGCAAATTAAAACCACAATGAAAGACACCACACACCTATTAAAATGGCTAAATTAGGCCAGGCATGGTAGCTTATGCCTTTAATCCTAGGGCTCTGGGAGGCCAAGGTGGTGGATTGC
>CAUYQV010030913.1:0-28976 GCA_963574575.1 Galagoides demidoff | reverse complement strand
ATGCTCACCATCCTTAATCATCAGAGAAATGCAAATCAAAACTACTTTGAGATATCATCTAACACCAGTAAGATTAGCCCATATCACCAAATCCCAAAATCACAGTTGCTGGCGTGGTTGTGGAGAAAAGGGAACACTTCTACACTGCTGGTGGGATTGCAGGCTCAAGGTATTTTCAAAAGTTATTGAGTACTTGAAAACTTACCAGAAGTGTTTGGCTGGTGGTCACAAAACTTACTACTGTTCTGTGTTTTTTAATTTGCTGGTGTAGATATTTCTTATTGCCATTGCATCTGAAGTTGTGGAATTAAATAGAACTCAGAACAGCACACCAGGAGCAGGCAAGGTGATGGTCGTATGGCAAATGTTATTTTGCATGTTTTTCCCCCTCTTTTTAATTGTACCAAGAGTCTGCTGTGTTAGAAACTTATCTGTTCATTTTTCTTTACTAAAATAATAGGTTTTGCTTAGAAGGCTATGGCCATTACTGTGCAATTAGAGCAAGATGAACGTATTTAAACATTCAGGGAGGCACTGAACACAAAATTAGACACCTCACAATAGGTTTTCATTTCAATGATTTCTGGAATTTTTAGTTTTTTTGCTCATGCATAGATACCTCCTAGCTTTGTCCATCTTTCATATAGTGTTTCTGTAAAGCTTTATATGTACTTGAGGACTAAATACCAAGTTGGTCTCATCTCTCACACAATTGTATATCTAGTGAAGTAATTCAAAGTGGCAGTTTCTGGTTTTTTTTTTCTTTTTAAAGATTTTGTAATTATGTTCTATAGTGATTCCAAATGGGACTAGTCCTTGGCAGTTTTTATAGGAGTAAAAATCTGCTTCATCCTTGAATGTTTTGTCTGTTCCCACCACACCACCAGAATCCAAGCATAAAATACAGTTCTTGTTTTCTTTTCCAAATTGAAAGTTCAACATTCCTTCTAAAGCAGTTATGTAATATTTTAAAAAAAGAAATACAGTATCACACATCCCAACTTACTTATGAACCAGATAGAGACTGTTTTGGATTCCTTATCCATATGCAGTTAAGACTAAAAGTGTATGAAATAATTGATTTGAAAATTGAGAAGTCAAAGCAGGGAGTTAGAGGGATATGAGAACATGACAACACCAACACGCTGCCATTTATTTCTGAAATATTATTTTAGATTATTGCATTCAACTATTACTAAGATCACTCAACCTACATTCACAGTGCAGGCACTTTCTTGTACAATTAAAACAGAGATACTCAAAATGTTAGTAGTAATGTTAATGTAACAATAGAACAGAGAAAGTTGTAATAGTGGGTATAGCAGTTAGCCAGGTTTTAAAGTATGTGATTAACTACAAAGAAACCTAAGAAATACTGATTTCCATCCTATGTACATATGTGTATGTCCATGACTAATCAATACTTATTAATACAATGACAAGGCAATAATGACTAATAAATTATCAGGTTAATTACTGTACAGTTTCTTCTCCTTTCCAATGGTACATGAGGGAGAAAGAAAAATATATCACTATGCCCTTGCATTGAGCCATAGAAAACAGATCCCCAAATGTGTAACTGGATTTTCTTAAAGGTAAGGAATATCAGTGATAATTAGGTGACCTTACCATCACTTAATTATACTTTACATCATCTCTGTTGGGAACTTTAAGATGTCATGGAATTATTATTGAATCAGTAATAGTGCCTATTAAAAAAATCTATCATCAAAATTTTACCCATTTTTAAAATTTGAAAACATTTAGAAGGTACAAATGTTTTTGTTACATGGATACCTTGCATGATGCTGAAGTCAGAGCTTTTAATTTTCCCATCACCAGAATAGGGTTTATTGTACCCCAAAGGTATGTTCTTACACCTTACTTCTTCCCACTCTCTACCCTTGGTTTCCATGGGGCCCCAGGTCAAGCTGCCAGTCATTGCCAGAGTATGTGTAGCATTTGCTTTTTCATTCATATTTTATTTAGGATAATGATCTCTAGTTCCATCCACGTTGCTGCAAAATACATTATTTTAATCCTTTACACAGCTTAGTAGTACTCTCTATATACCATATTTTCTTAATCTACTTGTGAATTAATGGGCATTTAGGTCAATCCCACATATTTTCACTTGTTTTTGAGTATAGGTATCTATGTAATGAAATACTTCTTTTTCCATTGGGTAGCTACCCAGTAGAGTGATTACTGGATAAAATGATAATTCTACATTTATTTCCTTCAGAAATCCCCATATTGTTTGTCATAGATGTTGTACTAACTTCCAGTCCCACCGAAAGTGTATAAGGATTCCTTTCTCTCTGTATCCTAGCCAGCATTTGGTTTTTTTTTGTTTTGTTTGTGTGTGTGTGTCAAAGGAGGAATTTATAGTTTCATTTGGACCCCCCCGAAGGTCCTCACCAAAAAGAGAGGAATTCTTACTGTGCTGTAGCACAGATAGAAAAAGAGGAAGCTTTTAGAGAAAATAGCCACTCAGATTAGGAGAGAAAATCAAAGATCATTTCCTTTATGAGAAGTGTTTCTAGATCATGTCTTACTCTCTTCTCAGCCTTTTCCAATTGGGTTCGCATCTGCACCTCTCCACAGACGCCACCTAGCACAACGTCTCAGACCATTTTCATCTAATTAAGTCCTATGAACAATTCTCAGCCCACATCTTACTTGATCTCTTAACAGTATTTAACCAACTGATCACTTCCTCTTCTTAAAACACTTGACTTCTAGGTAACCACACTTACATTATTTTCCTTTAATATTTGTAAAATTTCAGATTAATATGGAGGTACAAATGATTAGGTTACAATGTTTGCATTTGTTAGGTAAAGTCCAAGTTGAAATGGAGGCCTTCACCCAGACGGTGTGCCATATACCCTTACATCCTGCCTATTAAGTGAGAGCTTACCATTCCTCTTCCCTCATTCTTCCCTTCTTCCTCCTTCCTTTCTTCCTCCTTCTCCCTACTTGAGTTTAATCATTTTTCTCTCATGTGGGCATGTAGTTATTCATCTAGGAGGTTCATATTAGACTGAGTACACTGGATACTTGTTTTTCCATTGTTATGATACTTTGCAACTCCATTTCTGACTTTTAGATAACCAGCATTCTGACAGAGATAAGCTGGAATCTTACTGAGGTTTTAATTTGCACTTTCCTGATGGTTAGAGATGTTGAGCATCTGTACATGTGAATGTTGGCAATTTTTCTATGTTCTTTTGAAAAAAATTCTCTTCATATCATTTCTCCACTGTTTAATGCTTTGTTTGTGCTCTTTGTAGAGTCTAGACATTAGTCCTTTATTGGATATATAATTTGTGAATATTTTCATCAATTCTGTAGGTTGTCTCTTTACTCAATTGATTGTATCTTTTGATGTGCAGAATTTTTTTAACTTAAGTCCTGTTAATTATTTTTGATGTTGCCCTAATTCCTTTTGGAGTATTAGTCATAAGTTCTTTGCCAATGCTAATGTATGGGAGATTTTTTCCTTCATTGTCTTCTAGAGGTTTATGATTTTGTGCCTTACATTTAAGTATTTTGTCATTTTTACATTAGTTTTTTTATATGGCAAGAGACGGAAATCTTGTTTCAATATTCTGCATATGGCTATCCAGTTTTCCCAGCACCGTTTATTAAATAGGGATTCCTTACCTCAACATATGTTGCTGTCTGCATTGTCAAAGATCAGTTGTTTGTAAGTAGATGGTTTTGTTTCTGGTTTCTGGATTCTGTTCTCATGGGCTATGTCTTTACTTTTAGACTAGTATCATGCTGTTTTGGTTGCTATAGCCTTGTAGTATAACTTGAAATCGCATAATTGTAATGTCTCCAGATTTGTTCTTTTTGTTTAAGATTATTTTGACTATTCAGGGTCTTTTTACAAATAGGCGGCAAACTAACACATAGAGAATATTTTGTAAATATTTTATAGATTTTTGTGATGAATATTTTGTAAAGAAATGTTCATTTAGCTACAATTTCCAGTTTCCTCTAGGTATGGCAACTTTATGGGTGACCTTTGGTAGACCCTATTGTACTATGCTGAATAGAAGTGGTGACAGTGGGCAGGCTTTTCTTCTTTTTGTTCCTAAGGATAATACTTTCAGTGTTTCCCATTCAGTGTAATGTCAGCTTTGGGTTTACATATATAGCTTTTATTATATTCCTTTTATGCCTACTTTTTTGAGGGTATTTTTTTTATCATGAAAGCTTGCTAGGATTTATCAAATATTTTTTCTATGTCTATTGAGATGATCATATGGTCTTTGCTTTTGCTTCTGCTTCACTTCCTACTCCACTTTAAGTTACCTTGTCTCTGATCTTAGGTGTTGAAATGTCCTTTTGATGCAGGACCAAAAGGAAGAGAAGAGTGAAGAGCAAGAAGGGAGAAAAGTTGGAAAACGAGAAAAGAAAAAGGAAACGAGGGGTTAAAAGGAAAGATTGACAAAAAGAAGAGAAGAACAGAAGGAGAGAAACAGGAGTGTAGTAGTGGTGTTCAGCAGGGTGCTTTGACCCACATCCACAATTCCAGCCTCTGGAGGCTGTGTTAGGACCCTTGAGGACAGGAGCCTCCTTAGCAGCAAGAGTAGAAGTAAGACCCCCAACTCCACCAAATAGAGGAGAAAAAAGCAAAAAACACAGCTTGTCACATGGGTACCTACCACTAGCATGCCTCCAAAGGCCCAAACTAGAAGAACCTTCTATACTAGGGGATCAAGGTCTGTCTCCTTGATTCAGTCCAAGGCCATAGCACCTCCTCCCAGACCTCAGAGTAAGGCTCCATCCCATAAATGAAATATTTATAGACAAAGAATAAAGTAGATAAGAAACAAATAATAATAATAATAATAATAATAATAATAATAATAATAGTATATAAAGAGAATTGAAAATAAAATTATATAAGATGTAAAAAAATGGGAGTGTATCTTAGTTGTTATTTGAAAAATTTATGTGGGAAAGATAATAAAAGTAGAAAACTCGTTACAAAAAGAGAGAAAAGGATTGAAATGGAAAAGAAAGAAAGAACAAAAGGGGCAGGAAAACTCTAGCAAAAGTGGAGCCCTTGTTATTGAAGGAAATAAAAATGGAAAAATTGCTACAAAACACAAAACCTTAAGAGATAAAATTGAGAAAAAAAAATTATAACAGGAGCAGAATAACTAGCAAAAAGTGAAGCCCTTACTATTGAAGAAGGAAACAATGAAAAATTATAATTGCAAGAAAGAAAGAAAAAAAATGAAAAATCTAGGGGAAGAAGTTGAAAATAATTTTTTAGAAAAAGGGGGAGAAATATATATAGAGAGAGCTATATATTGCCTGGACAACAGGTGACATTCTGGAGTATGAGATGCTAATTGTGATGGTGATACAACTGTATAAGATAGGGAATGGAAGCTTCTAACTTGCTGAGGAGACCTGGTCCTGTCTTCCTGATTTCTTTGCCCTTAGTTCCCACAGGGTTGGGAACCTTAAGTTCTTGTCAGCCTGCTTAATAGACATGTCTAGACCTTTCTAAACTGTGTCCCTTGGTCACACGGTGCTTTACCAGGAAAGTGTGTGTTGCTCAAGTCTCCCCATTGTGACTGCTCAGCTTAGCAGGCACACCGAAGTGGCCTTGCCCTCCAACCCTGCAAGCTGATCCTGCAGGGCACCTCTCCCACAATAGCTGCTCCAGCCTGCAGCCAAACAACGAAAGCTCTGCTCTGCCTGGTGGTTCAGTCCCAGCCCCTGTATGCTGTTAAAGATCATTTATTTGCTTTCCTAAGCTCTCCCAAGGTAGCCCCATCAAGTACCCAGGACCCCCCACCCAAAGAAAAAGGCCTGCAGAGCAGGGCCTCTCTGTCTAAAAACCACCAAGCAGGACAGCCTCCACTGGTACAGGAGTACTTGCCCTCTGTGCTGATTCTCCACTGCTACCAAGCTTCTCGTGGACTTCTGGAGTCTCCTGCTTCCTCCTTTTGCTCCCAAACAATGTTTCTGGGCAGGGCTCACAAGCAAAGGTGGAGCCCTTGTTATTGAAGGGTGGCTGGAGTCCTTTCTCCTTGATCTCACCATAGGTAAAGGAGCTGTCTTTAGTCCACCATTTTCCCCCTGCCCCTTGCTTTTGCTTCTGTTTATGTGGTGAATCACATTTATTCACTTGAATGTGTTAAACTATCCTTGCATCTCTGGCATGAAACTCACTTGATCATGGTGAATCAGCTTTTCCATATGCTGTTGAATTCAGTTTGGTAGTATTTTTGCACTTATATTCATATGGGGTATTGTTCTGTAGTTTTCTCTTTGTTGTGTTCTTTCTTGGCTTTGATGTTAAGCTGATACTAGCTTTGTAGAATGTGTTAAAATGTCTTCTTGATATTATGGAATAACTTATGTAGGATAGGTACCAGCTCTCTGTAGATCTGGTAGAATTTGGGTATGAATCCATCTAGTCTGTGTCTTTTTATTGTTGGGAGATTTTTTTTTTTTATTACTGCTTCATTCTTGCTTCTCCTTATTGGTCTGTTCAGGATTTTTTTTTCTTCCTGATTCAAGTTTGGGGAGCTTGTATGTTTCCAGGAATTCATCTATTTTCTGTATATTTTGGGGGTTATGTGCATAGAGGCTTTTGGATAACATTTAATATCTCTGTGATATCAGTTGTAATGTATCCTTTTTTATTTCTTATTGAGCTTATTTGAGTTATTTCTATTTTATATATGATTAATCTGGCTAGTGGTCTATTGATTTTGTTTATCTCTTACATGAACCAATTTTTTCTTTTATTGATCTTTTGTATTTTTTTTTTTTTTTGGTTTCTATTTTATTTAGTTCTTCTTTGAGTTTTGTTATTTCTTCTGCTGACTTTGGGTTTGGTTTGTTCTTCTCATTCTAGATCATTGAGATGTGACATTTGGTTGTTAATTTGTGGTATTTCTTTTAGATGTAGGCATTTAAGACTATGAACTTTCCCCTTAGAGGTGCTTTTGTTGTATCTTGTAGATTTTGAAAGCTGATATCCTCTTTGTCATTTAGGTATCTTTTGATTTAGCATCTTAATTTCATCTTTGATCAAATAATTGTTCAGCAACAGGTTGTTTAATTTCCATGACTTTGTGTGGCTTTGAGGTTTCTCTTGGAATTGATTTCTACTTTTATCCTACTGTGGTATGAGAAGATACCAGGCATAATTTTAACATTTTAAACAAACTTTGTCAAGATTTGTTTTGTGGCCTAAGATATGATCAATCCTGAAGAATGTCCCATTTGCTGATGAGAAAAATTTATATTCAGCATCTTTGGACAAAATGTTCTGTAAATGTTTCTTAGGTCCATTTGTTGTAGTCCTTAAAGTCCATTGTGTCTTTATTGATTTTCTGCTCCAATGATCTGTCCAGGTCTATCAGTGGGGTGTTTTATATCCTTGCAGTTTTTATGCTACTGTTTATTTCTTTTCATAGATTTAGTAGAATTTGATTAATGAATCTGGGCAATCCTGTGATAGGTATATCTACATTTATGACTGTTACATCTTTTTGTTGAATCATTCTTTTTACCATTATATAATGACCATATTTATCTTTTTTTTTTTTTTTTACCATTTTTGACTTAAAGTCTATTTTATCTGGTATGAAAATGGCTACATTTGCTTGCTTTTGCCTTCTATTTTCAAGAAATTTTTTTCATCTTTTTTTTTTTAAACCTTGAGTCCATGTAAGTTCTTATAAGTTAGATGTGTTTCTTGGAGACAATATATAAATCGGGTATTTTTTTTCCATATATTAATTTAACTATATCTTTTAAGTGGAATATTAATATGGTTACAATTCAGTATTAGTACTGATACATAAAATACTGTTCATTATGTCAGATGATTCCTTATTTTGTTTTCCCTTTGTGCTATTGTTTAGAAAAGCTATAAGAATGGACTTTGAGGGCAGCTCCTATGGTTCAGTGAGTAGGGCTCTAGCCCCATATACCAAGGGTGGTTGGTTCAAACCCGGCCCCAGCTGAACTGCAACCAAAAAATAGCCGGGCGTTGTGGCAGGCACCTGTAGTCCCAGCTACTCGGGAAGCTGAGGCAAGAGAATCACGTAAGCCCAGGAGTTGGAGGTTGCTGTGAGCTGTGTGATGCCATGGAACTCCACCAAGGGAAATAAAGTGAGACTCTGCAAAAAAAAAGCATTGACTTTTGGATGGTCTTCCACTGGTGGTTATCTATTGTGTTGTTCTATACATAATGTAGTTCTAACTATTTTCTGTAGGGCAGAACTAATAGTGACAAAATCATTCAGTGTTTGCTTGTCTGTAAGAGGGTTAATTTTCTTAGTTTTGCAGGATATAAAATTTATGTCTGGCAGTTCTGTTTAAGATAACTGAAAATGGGAACCCTGTCACTGCTGGCTTGTCAAATCTCTGTTGAGAAGTCTTCTGTTAGCCTGATGAGTTTTCCTTTATTGGTGAGTTCTTTTTGCTATCTTGCTGCTTGTAGATTTTTCTCTTTCATTTTAACTTGTCCAAGTTGATGACTGTGTGTTTTTGAGATATCCTATTTGCTATGACTCTTTTTGATGTGCAGTGGTCATCTTGTATCTGGATATATGAATATCTAGTGATATTGTGATGTTTGACTCAATAATTTTCTCAAATAAATTTTCCTTGCTTTTTGTTTTCTCCCTCAGGGATACTTATGACTCATGTATTGGTTCATAGAACATAGTCCCATATTTTTCTGAGTGATGTTCATTCTTCTTTATTCTTTCTTCCTGCATATTTAACTAAATGGGTTTGTCTTCAAGCTGTGAGATTTCTTTTCTCTGCTGGGTGTAGCCCGTTGTTGAAGCTCTATGCTGTATTTTGAAATTCCTAAATGACTCTTTAATTTATTTTATATCCATCTTCATTTATATCCATTGTTATGTTGTCTAGCTTTTTAGTGAATTTTTCATTTTTTTATTGGTGTCCTAAATTATTTTTTGAATTCTTGTTGGATTTTCAACTTTATCTTCAATCCCATCAACCTATTTGCCCTGCATCTTTTGAATTGTATTTCTGACATTTCAGTAATTTCCTTTTGGTTGAGGTCTGTTGCTGCAGATACATTGTGATCTCTGAGGGCTGTGGACCTAGCTTTGTTTTTTCATGTTGCCAGAGTTATTTTGTTATTTTCTTCTTATCTGAAATCTCTTCTTTCAGCTGGGGCAGGTAGTTTTGTAGTGAATATGCCATCCTTTGCAGGGGACTTTCCTCTTTAGTGAGAACCAGGAGAGGCCCCAAGATGGTACTTTTGTGATTTACTCTGAAAGATTGACCCAGCAGGGGAGAGAAAGATGTACTGGGAACCTGTAATGCAGCTGTTCTGTGTTCTCCCATTCACCACTGTGTACTGGATGATCTTCCTGGGGGTAGTGAGTTGTGTCCAAAACCACTGTTAGAAGCTTGATTTGGGGGTTGGGGGAATTCCTCTCCACTGAGGCTGGCATTATGAGATTCCCTACTATAGTGAGAGTTAGATGTGGCTATCTAGACAGTGGTAACAGGTGTCAGTGCTCTGGGCATTCACTCCGGTTGGGTCCACTTGCAGTGGGAGCTTGATTGTAGGAGGTTCCTGGCAGAACATTGGACTATGGGGCAACTTCTGCCAAGTGGCTGCTAGATAACATAGGAGCAAGGCCATATGTTCCAAAGGTAAGATGAGAGCCTCAGAGCCAAGGCTATGGGCCCAGGCAGGGCATGGAAGCCATGTGGGCAGGGCTGCAGTGTCTAGAGGTAGCACATGAGACACAGAATTCAACGGTAGCATGGGAATCATGGGGGCAGAGCCATGGGCAAGGTGGTAGTGAGGGAACCATTGGGCTGAGGTTTGGGACCTTATAGTAAGTAGCACTGGAAACTGGGAAAAAAGCTGAAGAAGGGCTGAATAGCAGCATGGGGGCTGTGGAGAATGTGTGGGAGAACTGGGCTGCAGGAGGGGGAAACAGGGCTTTCCCACTGGCTATGTCGTATGGAGGCAGTTGTTGCCAAAGCCTTTCAGGTGGCATCTGTGGTGCTGTGGTGCCTGTTTTACTCAAGTCCCCCTTGAGGGGAAAGAGTTCTCAGCTTGCAGTCACAGGCGTGTGAGAGAGTCTACTCTCCCTGCTTCCTCCCTGACTTGTGCAGGGTGGTATGGAGTCAGCTGCAGCAAAGCTGAGTTCTATGTAGACATGGTATCCTGGACCTGAAGAGTGAAGTAGCCAGAATGGTGTCAGTTGTAGCAACCTGGAAACAGAAGCTACTAGATCCCTGCTGTTCATTCTCCCCAGTGCTGTGTCACTTAACAGATTCCAAGCAGCCTCCTGATTCGTTTAGAGGTTAAGTGGTGGTGGTGGCCCCTCACAGCTCAGACTACAGTGCCTATAGGGGAAGCATGGAGTCCCAGAGCTCTTTCCTCATATTCTTCCCCACATCATATGGATGCCTCCCCCAGGTACAGTCCATTCTTGCTGAGTAGATTGCCCTGTCATCTTCTTCACTATGAATGTCCCCCTTTGCTTCTCTGATGATTCATAATGCTCTTTCCAAGAAGGCCCATCTGTAGGTGAATATTCACCTGCAACTTCCAATTCTCTCCTTGAGAAGGGTGCGTGCAGGCTGCCTTTAGTTCATCCTGCCCCTCCCTCTCTCAGGCAATTTTACCCATAAAGGATTTCTTCAAATGACTTAACTGCTGTAAAGATAGTCACATTTTGGTTTGTTGTAATTAATGTCTTTTTTGACAGTAAAAACTCTACCCAATAATATATAAATGCTGGTGGTAGAGTATAAATTCCCCTATTAAAACAAGATGAATTAGGATTGAACACATTTAAAATAGCCTATGTTGAGAAATATTGGTTTTACTAATAGACATACCTCTTCACCCTTTAAAAGTTTAACATTGTCTTTGTTAAACTTGAAATCTGTGAAGGAGAAGAAGGAATATTTATTTTTTTTTTGCAAAGTAGTTCGTGTCCATGCAAAAGCAAGTCCCTATATAATCAAGTAAAAAGTGGTAGTGATCATACGTAGCTTTAGGATATGATTTTTCAATATTGGCACTATTGAGTGCTTGGACTGGATATTTCTTTGTTGTTGGAGGCTTTCCTGAGCCTGGATGTTTTTTTAGCCACATTTCTGACTTCTACTCACTAAATGCTATGGGTATTACCTTCACCTCTTATTATGAAAAGCAAAAATGTCAGTAGACATTTCTGGGGTGTGTGAAAAGTGACATTTGGTTAAGAACCACTAATCTAAGATTTGGGATAGGAATACCTAATTAAAGTTTCCAGCAAAAAAAAAAAAAAGTTTCCAGCAATTTTTTCTTTAACTACTAGACACAACCATGACTGGCAAATCATTTAGGCCATTATGAGCTGAGACCTCACCCAGTGGTCATAGCTGAAAACAATTATTACTTTGAGTTCATGGCAGCTCTAGGAATTCACTGGAAAGGAAGCACAAAATCCTAGGTCCTACCTACTTTTCTATCACTAAACATTCTTATCAACTCTGTTTTCAATTCCAACTCATTTCAGTAATGTGATGCAAATGATTTAGAATTACAGTAGATAATGGATAGTCTACCTACTATCCATTATACATTTTTTCCTAGTGAATGGAAATGCAAAAAGAGAAATGTTATAGATGCTTGTGTACCACTGAATTTGATTTGATAAGCTAATCATAGCATCAAGGAGAGGTTTCTGGAAGGTAAAGGTGGTATAACAGGAAGTGGAGGCAATGTCTGTGGAAGATGATTGCTAATGTTAGCTCGAGGCCTGATTTCTCATTCTCTGCCTAATTCCAAAACTGTGTTATGCTTGATACACTTGTCACTTAGAAATTTGACTCAACCAGATGCTGTATTTGATATGTTTTATGCAATTCTGTTTAGCTCATGAAAGGACTATTGGAGTCAGAGTATCCAAAAAGTGATTTCTAAGAGGGCAGGGCAGGGGCAGCCTTTGATTAAATTATTGGGTTCTATGAGGAAGAAGATGGACTCTAGATTGGAGCTTTTAACAGTGGCACAGTTGTTTACATAATAAAAAGAATAAAAGGAGTGATATTCAAAAGGTAAATTTCACATGTAGATAAAGCAACCATTTAAAAAAAATTATCAGTATTATTTTTATTGCCAATTTGTAGAATGTTTTCTCAATAAGACTGATCTATCTTGAAATATACCTACATTGTGATTCGAAATGATATCAAAGACTTTAACTCTGTGGGCCTAAGTGAAAACAATTTTTTCACAACTAATTTTGAAATGGTACTTGGAAACTAAACTACAGTTTAGGTAGTTTAGGTATTTGGCAATTTCATACTGTTGCTAATAGAAGAACTTATGTACTTTATTTGTCATATGTGGACACCACTCCCCAGTTCTGTGTCCACAAAGATGTCACTTCTCTAAGCATAGTACTTTTTTCTACCCGAGCATGTCAATTCAAATTGACTATGTTAACATGTGGATCAAAACCAATTGGCTGGTCTTGATTCAACCCCTGGTTCAGTTAACAACTTAGGACAGCTAGCATTATACAATTGAAGTATATTTTCACTGTCCAGTATACCAGCTGTTAAACCACACGTTTCATATGTTCAGTGAAACATATGAAACGGGGCCAGTATGACTAATGAAATTTTTACTTTAATGATTTAATTTAATTTTAATGTAAATATAACTAGCTACTTATAGCTATTAGTTACCCTATTGGACAGCACAACTCTAGGCTTTTGAGACACATTTTTTGAGATATATTTTTGGAGTTGGGATTTTGGTTACTATTGGTCTTTTGATAAGGAAATACCTAGAGTTACAAAAACATTATCACAGCATTAAGGCCCTAGTCTAGCCAATTGGAAAAAAAAAGTAATTTATGTATATGCCAGGGTCCTGGGAGGTTAAAGATAAACTCTGATTTATAGAGGAATAATATATATATTAAACATAGACATCTCTAATATTGAAAGAGAAAACAAGAGTCAACATAGACACATACTTTTAAATCTTTTTTTCCCCATTGTCTTAAATTTTAAGCTATGAGATAGTTCATATGAGTTTTTATGCAGTATTGTTTTTGTTGTTTTGTGTTCCCTTCTAAGCAGTTCAGCATACCTCTGCTAAGCTGGGAAACCATCTTTGGGGCTAATCACAGGAACAGAATTTTAGGGTAATGTAGAATCATTTATAAATGGTATTAAGTACCAAAGTCTTATTCATGAATCATTTAGTAATGTTATGAATCATGGAATTTCAAAGAATGCATGGTCCTCAGTCATAATAATATGTACTAAGAACCATTCTATATGGCTCTTTTGTTAGCAATCACCATTCTGGTATAGTGAAACTAGGAAGCATCTCAAGAAGATATACTTTTACTGAGTTTGTAATGTTTCACGTATAAAACTTCCAATTATCCTAGCACCAAGACATCATCAGATACTTAGTCATGGTAGGTTTCCTTGATATGAATGAAATTGCTTAAGAAATAGACATCTCTCTCTGTTTTGCCAGGTTAAAATACTCAGGATGATAAGAAAATGCCAGTGATAATAATACTGCAGATGTTTGGTTTGTATTTGTGATATGTGTCCAAAATCATGGACAGTATTCATATGAGGCAACTAGACTTTGATGTGTGCAAAAGGATGTATTACCTCAAGCAGCACTCTTCAGAGCCTTTCTTTTTTGAACATACCCTCTTCTACCAGCATGGTTCTACAACCTTGAGAAGTTACTCTGAGTTTTATTGTCCTCATTGTGAAATGAGAATGTTGGGAGCACCAAACCCTTAGCAGCTCTGTGACTATGTAGAGTCTGACACAATGAGTAGAGCACAAACTCCTCTGTGAATTCTAGTGATTATTATTGATAATGTTGGTTTTGTATATCTTAAAATTTATTTATTAAACAAAATGTAATACTGTTTATTCAAATATGCAAAGCTCAAGGGATCAAGGGATCAACACATCAAGAAATATATATTTAGGGCCAGTGATGGAGAGTCACGCCTGTAATCCTAGCACTCAGGGAGGCTGAGGTGGGGAGGATGGCTTGAGCTCAAGAGTTCAAGCAAGACCAACCTGAGAAAGAGTGAGACCCCATCTCTGCTAAAAAATAGAAAAACTAGCAGGGCGTTATGGTGGGTGCCTGTAGTCCCACCTACTTTTGAAGCAAGGGATAGCTTGAACCCAAAAAGTTGCTGTGAACCATGATGCCCCTGGACGCGTCACCCAGGGCAACTGAGTGAGACTTGGCCTAAAAAATAAAGAAAAAGAAAAAGAAAAGAAAAAGATAGGTATTTTGTTTTCCTCTTCAAACTTGGTAATCTTCTGCAATGCAAATCAATTCTTCCTTAGTTTCATTTATTTTATAAATTAAGAGTTTCCTGCACTAGGTATTCTGAAAGCTGGAGACCTCATAACCTCTCCAAAATGGATGTCTCAAAAACTTACCAAACTTACCAAATGGTTTATTAAAACCATTAAAAACTTACCAAACTTACCAATCTTAAATCAAATGGTTTATTTTAACAAACCATTTGGTTTGTTAAAGTAGCAGTAGCAGTATTTTTTAAGATATCTTTAAAATATTGGTGTGCCCTAATGATTTAAAGATACTTAAGGTAATTTTTATTTTGTTAATATCCTACCCTGAATACTAGAATTAATGCCATTCTAAACTTGCTCTTGTTGAAACAACAGAACTCAATTTTCCAGTTATGGGAAGAGAAAAATATTTCTAACTTCTTAAACTGAAGTGTCCGTGTTATGCAAATATAGTTCCTTAAGAAAGCTCGGATAGAGTATTTTCATATTTAATTAATGTTTCACATTATCTACACTGAGTATCTAAAGTGCTAGGATTAACTAGATAATTATTTCAAATCATTCACTGGCATAGAGCAATATTTTGGGAAGGTCTCTAACTTAAACATCTAGGAAGTTGGGTTCTGATTGTGGGAATTATCTGGGAAAATGGTTCTCTTTTTGGATGGAGGGATATATTTAAATTTAGAATTAAATCTATTTCTTATGGCCTCAGGGTGCCTGTGCATTAATGTAGAAATTGATATTATGATAAAATCTTGAACAATTAGGGATAAGTATCTAAAACCCAATTAACCTTTAGCAGTTCTCCCCACAGCTGTGGAATTAAATGGATTCTTTATCACTGTACAGCCAAAGACAAAAGTCAGACTTGGCAAGACCAGTTTTAGACAGGGCACATGAAGAATTCTCCAAGGACTGGGGGTAGATACCACCTACTTGATTTGGTGCTTGCAAGGGATTATATTCTCCTCTATGTTAGTGTTTTATTGCTTTGAATCCATGTTGGATCTTTCTTCAACTTATTTAGTGATAAAGAAATGAATTTCTTTAGACTGGACCTTGAGGCCCAGATTCATGTAATAATAATGGCCATGAACTCTGCATTACCGGCATGCTCAGTGTTTCTGAAGGTCAGGAATTGCTAACAATTCAAAAACATTTTTCATTTTTTAGAAGACAAAAAAGCAAAATGTCACACCCATCTTGAAATTACCATAATAGTACAATAATTTTATTGTATTAGTTTGACATGTTAAATCTGTGTAGGTTGTTCTGTACTTTTGAAAGATACTTCCCTTCTTTAAATTATTGCTGAATGTTAATAGGACTTGGCAATTCCTTGGTATTTCAACCCCCAAATGTTGAATTTGAATGTCTCTAGACCTATCATGAGAAGAAAAATGAAAGTGCCACATCTACCCTGATGGTCTTGGTTTGCCAGCTTTATCAGCAAGGCACACACTAGAAAACACATTTACACACAAATTATAATTGTGCGGTTTTCTATCATTCTTAATAATCAGCTCATTGGAGTTGAAGCTGTGGATTGCATTGCTTCATTTGTTTCAGAACAGTATGCCATGAACTTTCCTTAAATATTTAAACTGTTCACTGATTGTCTTAATTATTAATCTATTAATTTATGCTACATGTATACATTATTCAGTTTCCTTTTGTGCGCTCCACCCCCCACCCCACCCTACCCTCCGCAATATCCTCTTGGACAGAATCTCAATCAGATACACTCAGGATTATCGAGAAGGGGTTCTTTATCAAGAATTCTGAATGGAAGTACTTTAACGTTCTTGTATTAACAGCTTCTCCCGGGATGAACAGTATACTTCTCTTGGGTGCCACGTTCTTTAGAGGCTTGTATTTTAGTTATCCATGTACTTCCTGAATTCCTCTAGCTTACTGTGAGTTCCGTGATAGAAGATACTATAACTCTGAAGGATGGACATAATAAGGCAGAGATAGATACAGGGAGAGATGAACAACCCAACTATATTTATGACTGAATTATAATCAGTGTTGTTCTCTGAAATTCATATCTTTGTAACAACTGTCTACTTCACTATGCTACCATTCCCACTAGACGTATTAAAAACATCCCTGTTGTATATTGTATCATGTTAATATATTTTTCATTTTCAAAGATGGCAATAAAGAATAAATATCTTCATTGAGCATTTTACTTTGGAAAAGTTAATACATTTAAAAGAATTTTAAAAATTAGCTACTATAATCTAAAAATCAAATGTGTCATTTAAACTAAGGAGGGACAGCTTCTTTCTGTCAACTTTCTCCTAGTATCCTGAGCTAAATTGTGAATTTGTTTTGCATGGAATTTTTTCTTTTGCAAAGAAGTGTCATCGTTTTCACAGCCAGAACAGATTTTAGAGCAAAATAGAAGACTCTTTTTTTTTCTGAAGGCAGCTGTGTTTTGTGTGTGTGTGTGTGTGTATTTATGAAAAATCTGTCGCAACCATTTTCCCACTGATTTTGATAATTTTTGGTGACATTTTCTGCACTTTTCCAAAAATTTCACACCTGGTAAATAGCTACTGTTCTAATTTTCTTACATTAACTTTGGTACTCACTTAGCCAATAGATTAACATATAATATTATGAGATTAAAATAATAGAAAAGTTTAATTTAAATGATGTCAGTCAGCAGTTTGTTGAGTAGCCACTATGTGTCAAGCATGGACTCTCGTGGTGTAATCAAGACAGACCTAATTACTACCCTTGATGTGTGATAGTTTATGGACATTAGACAAATAATTATAAGCTCTATATAATTGCACGTGTGTTTAGCCCTATGAAGGACACATGCAGAATACCAATAAAGTAAAAGAATAAGGTCTTTGTCTTACTCCACTTCTCTACAGTAACCACTAACCATATAAGGTTACTTTAATTTAAATTGGAACTAATTAAAATTAAAATTCACTCTTCCGGTCATGTGACCATATTTCAAGTGCTCAGTAGTCACAGGTAACTATGACCACAGGGCATGGATCTAGAGCTTCTTCACCACTGGGAAAGTGCTATCTGACAGCATTACAGCTATGAGTTCTGGGAGGTGTCTTTCTGCAGAAACATGTTTAACCTTAGATATGATATCTGAGCAGGCGTCAATCCAGTTAAAATTTGTAATAGAAAGTTCAATAGTCCAGGCAGGGAACGGCTCTGGGATATGAAAGTAACTTGAATTAAACTTAAGCTATTGTTTTCACAGGACGGTTTTACTATTACCCTATGCATGTCTGTTTAGGATGGTAGTATTGCTACTCTCAATATTTCTATAACCATATAAAAGCAAGTTCCATTGGGTTTCTGCTTAAGGATATCACATTAAGGTGTTACATTCAAATAATAATGAATCTGGCTCCCCAAATAATCAAAAAACATTGAAAACTCTTTAATGAAAGGTGTTTGTTTGTTTGTTTTTTAAATAAAAGCAACAAAGAGGAACTCTTTAATAACAAAGTGAAATCTTTTACCAACTTTCTCTCCTTTTTTTCCCCACTACCATTCATTACTGCTATCCTTAAATTCTCTCTAGTTCCCAAATCCCAAAATCTTACAAACCTTCTTCAAATAAACTCTTTCTCAGGCACATTAACTTTGTCTGTTTCTCATTTTAATTTTTTTCTAATATTCTATTAATTGGCCACAGGACAACAAAGAAAAGTGTAAGAGCTGATTTAATGATTAGCAATCTCTTCTACTTAACAGACTTTTAGAAAAAGACATAGCCACATCTCAACATTAAAGAAACATTCTAAATGCTTCTGGGGAAAAATTGATTATGCTATTTGAACTTGACTTTGGGCTATACAGGTTTTAGACTCAAGTTATTACTTGACTAGTTGAAAAAGCATATTCTTTAGTTCCATGCTTGAATTCCTCTTATATAAATGCCATTGCTTTGACTAAAAGGCTGTGTTGTAGACAGTCCAGTATGTATGCACTCATTTCTTCTTTTTCTTGGCATGTAAGAGGTAAGAAAGCTGGGATGGAAGTCCTTACTAATTGTGCCCTCCAGCCTCCAAAGTCTGTTGTTCTTATTCACATGGACTTTCTTTTTTACAAATGATATACTTTCCCTGCATTTAAATCTTTTAGTCAACTTTAATTATGTAGACTAAAATTGAGTAAAACCTTACAGAGCTGGATTAGCAGAGGAAGAAATTGATTTTAGATTGACCTGAGTGACCATACATGAAGGAATTATTGTTTTCAGTTGCAAAAGATAACCAAAACTAGACTATTTTGCTTGGCATATAGGATGTTTGCAAATGATTGAATAATAATTGTTTATAATTAAACTGTCAATTGTCCTTTTGTTAAGTTCCTAATGGACTTGAGATTGATTGAAATATCTGTAGGCTTACTTTTTCTGTTTTAACCATCTGACAGGTTCTAATTTCATTTATGTTTTATACGTAAAATAATTCATATTCCTGTACATAAATTTTAAGATGAACCAAAACTATTAATTTTTTGAAAGCTGTATGTAATAAACTCAAAAGGCAGATTCACTACATTCTATCCCTTCTGAATAGCTCACGTCCGTTCACCTTGCTCTGCTTCCTGAGTCTCCAGTATCAGTTGCCTTGACTGAAACCCCCTAATTAACCTTTATGCTACCAAATTTACTTCTTTTAACCTGTTTTTCCACAGCTACTAAAGCTGTTGTCACCCAAACTGTGAACAAGGAAGACTTTAGGAAAGGCAGTCCTTATTTAGAGATTGTAAGCTTGGGGACTGCTAATGAAGTTGCCCTCTGCTGTCCTTGGTTGCTTGTTTTTTTGTAGGTGCTATTTCTAGTAGGTAATGGGTGTGACAAGGATAATTGCTGCCCTTTCCATTACTACCCAGATGTGCTTCTTCTCCCACTGAGTCAGGAAGAATCCATTCAACGGAATCATGTCCATTTTCCTGCCTTAAAAACCTTTGAGGGCTCCCCACTGCTTTTAGCATAAAATTTTAAATTCTTAAGATCGCCTCTGTGCTCCTATGGAAGTGGCCCTGTTTATCCTCTGGCTGATCTAATGCCAGTCCGTCTGCCTTGGCGGCTGTAACAGCAACCTCCCTGGCCCACTCTCTCTCCTCACATGTGGTGGGCTTCTTTCCCTTTCCCTTCATCTGGAACATCACCAAACTCCCCATTCTTTATTCCGAGTTGCAGTGCCACTTTCTCTGGTCATCCCTCTTTGACCCCATCCTCATCCACTTTCCCCACTCATAGACTGAGCCAAATTAGCTTATCATCTCCCTTGTGGTCATTATCACAATTGCAATTGGATCACAACACCCTCAGATATAGAATTAATACCTACCTTCCATGCTAAACCAGAAGCTCTTCAAGACAAAACTAGGCATTGAACAATCTTTAACAGTATCTCCCTCATCCAATACCACATCTGACATGACATATAAAGGCATTTACTGAATGTTAAACGAATAAACTTCTTATAATTTTAATTAATTTCAATTAATTTGAAATTTTGATTTGATAGATTCTGGAACAGAAATAAAATCTTCTCTATTTGATTATGAAACCCAACACCAATGAATTAAATTTTTCTCTGTTGATTTACACCTTTGCAACCAGCCTAAGTCATTTGATTTCCACTGTAAATGTGCTGAACTCAATATCAAAAGAAACTTTAATTTCAGAGGAAGTTCACTGATCATATCAGCCTCCAAACACATTTTTTAAAAAGCCTGTGAGAAAGTAGAAGCCACAGATAAGGAAGAAATGAAAGTCATCCCAAAGCAAATTGAGAGCAGAAGATAAAAGCAGCAGCTTGTTAAAAAGAGGTTAATGCATATTGAAGTTGATGCCACTAATTTCATGTATTTTTGCCACCAGGAAGTAAAGAGCTTTGGATTGTTTGTTCATTGAAGTAGATCGACCAGAAATTGTACTCTGTGACTCTTTCTCTTGTGAACCAATAATTTAGAATGCAAGTGCTGGAGGTGGAGAAGAAAAAGAGAGGCCAGGATATAAGAGGAAAATAAAATGAGATAGAGAGTAGCAAAGGGACTCGCCACATAAACTCTGTCATTTAACATAATATGCTATGTAGTTAAATCATGGATGTGCCACAAATATATTAACCTCCCACAAATGTCCTAGAGAGTGTTAGCAGGTATTCTGAGGCAAAGAAACAAAGTGGTGGTGAAGGGTTAGCGGCCATGTCCAGGTGAGTTTGGAAGGTTGGCTTACTAACGATTAACAAGTCTCTTCATTTTCTGACTTTTTGCACTAAGAGGTAGGAATAATTCACATTTCCCAGACTTCTGGGTTGTCAGGGCCCAAGCTTTAACATTTCTTCCAACACTTCTGTTCAGAGACCAATTAGGTGAAGCATTTAAGTCATTCTGGGGATACCTCCATGATGCAGTGACTTATGTAATGAAAATGCCTTTCCTCTGCTACTCTTTTATAAGCTCAATACCCTTATGGTATTAAAATACAGATGCTGTTACTGGCAGGGCCTTGCCTATTTTCAGTTATCACGAGGATTCTGCTGGGAAAATAAATTAGTATTTTAATTAGATACGTACAGATAGCTACATTTGGTTTACCTGTTAGGTAAATATCTTGCATTTAAAGAAAAAAAAAACCTAAAACCTTGATAAAATGAAGTTCTTAACCATTCTCTGTTCTCATTCTCTCTCCCTACTCACTCCCCTAACTCTGCTTCTACTTTGGCACAAGGCCATAAAATCAATTCATGAATAGTCACCTATGTGGAGGTATGTTTTTAGTGTATGTTGGAAATAGTGTTGCAATTTTATTATATTTTCTAAGTTAAATTATAGAAAAGAATGAAAACTTTAATGTTAGGAATCATTATTACTTTTCATTTTAATAATATTGAAAAATAAAGGAAAGAACCTTATAACAGTTGTTACATTTTCTCAGTTAAAACCTGCTGCTTCAGAACTAAATGCAGCAATATGCCTCTGTAGTCACAGCTACTTAGAAGGCTGAGAGAAAAGAATTACTTGAGGCCAGTAGTCTAACATTGCAGTGAGCTATGTTTGTACCTGTGAATAGCTACTGCACTCCAGCCTGGGCAACAAAATGAGACCCCAATCCCCTAAAAAAAAATTAGAAGAGTATAATTCAATGTTTCTAGTATAAAGAAAAGACAAATATTAAGGCAATGGATATCCCAATTGTACTGATTTATCTTTATGAATTACATGAATGTATTAAATTATGCATACTATGAAAATATGTACATCTGCTTTATATCAATAAAAAAAGTAAAAAAATGAAAACACTAAAAACTACCAATGACAATCTAGGTATTTCTAGTTACTTTGAACTGCTTTGATTTAATTCTCCTCCTTCCCTTTGAAAATATTTGCTATGTTAAAAAGATGCATTTTAATAGGTATTTTATTATAAAGTATAATCTTTTTTCCCTATAACTAACTGATTCTAATCCCATTTTCATCTAAATCCTGAAATGGTAAAGGTGGAAAACAACATTTAGGGACAGTCTAGTCTTAGTCTCTGAATAGGAAGCTGGTTTCCAGAAACGAAGGGAGCCAAGAGTCAGAAGCAAGTGTGGATCAAGGCCTAATGGAGTTTTGCTGGGCTTCTCCTTGCCTCCTACCTCTGCATCACCTCATCTCTATAAAGATGAAGTAGCACCCACTTTCCAGGAGTATCTTGAACTGAATGAGACCATGCATGTGAATCATGTAATAAGCTGTTTCACACATAGTAAACGCTCATTAAATAGTAACTAAAAATAATGATAGTAACACCATTAGCCATAAAATATTTAGTAAGCACCTGCTACAAGCTTTGGAAAGGTATCTGTCCTAATGTTGTGACCCCACCCCCATACCCACAGTGTCCTCTTATACTAGATTAGCTACTAACAGTATAACTGAACCCCACAGGGATCAATCCACAGGAACAGAATAGTCTATGGCTTTCTGCTTGATGAAATAAGACTGAGAAATAAACCTGATAGGAGAAATAGGAGATTTGTAAAATCCAGATTTGCTAAAGATACTCATTTGAGTATATCCAAGATCTTAGGTTGCCAGTTCAAATATGTTGAAGTAATTATTGAAAAATCAAAGTTACTTGCCAAAGGATCACCACAAGATATGGACAAAAACCTAACGCCCCTCGTCTCTGGACTACTTTCATTTTTGAGAAAGTATAATTAAATGTGTCTAGGTATAAAGGTCTAATTATGAATTTGAAAACTAATCTAGCCATACTCTAAAGAAAGAAAAAAACTTAGGCAGAGGCTGGTCATGAAAATAACTAGATGCTTTTCTTTATTTTAAAGAACCAGTTCTCATGCCAATGTTGATTTCAATTGTTGATTCCAATAGCATCAGAGGCAGCCACTGGGCAGCACCCTGTGCTTCAGAGTTGTCCCTTATAATAGGTATAGTGTTCCCTCTGTTCTTAACCAAAGTGGGAGTTTTTCCTTAGCTCATCTATCACCCAACACTTATTGGAAGTACCCTGTGGATGAAGCATTATGCTAGATCATAGAAAAATAAAGCTACATTTGTTATGCTCTCTCTCCATAAGGAATTTACTTAAAGTCTAGTAAAGAACAAACAGATCATTTCAAATATTGTATAGTAAAAGAAACAAATGAGCACAGAGAAGGGGCCAGAAGAACCAGGCTATTCTACTGTAAGACTTCAGAGGAGATGCTTGATCTGAGTCCCAGTGATAATTAGGAATTTAATCTCAGGCAGATGGCCCAATTTACAACAAAAAGCTGAGGTCCTAAAACTATGTGATATATTTAGGTAACTTCAACTGGTTTAGTGTAGCTAAAATGTAAATTATCACAGAGGAGAAGGGGGACTTATGGCAGTGAGAAGCAGAAAAATCAACCTGAACTTTTTTTTTTTCTAGAGCTGTTATATTTGGTAATATTTGGTGAATTTTAAACCAGGGAAGGATGTCATCCAACGGATATTTTGTAAAAAGCACTCAGAAGCTATGCTGTGGATAGATAGGAGGGAAGAAACCAATTGAGGGCTGGGGAATTAGAGTAAATGGTGAAAAAAATTGCACTAGAGCAGAAATGGAGACAAGGGGACAAACCAGATATAATTAAAGGAAGAAGCTCTCAGGGCATGAGGTATAGAGATGAACTGGATGAAAGGGTGAGTGAGAGGAGGAACATAAGTCCCCCTAGATGTGACTAGATGCACAGCGCAGCTGGAAGGCAGATCCAGGAGGAGGTACAGATTTTTGTGGGAAGATGAGGAATTCTGTTTTGGAGAAGTTGAGTTTGAGGTGGATCTAGGTGGATAAACTCATGGGGAAGTTTGACCTTGGAATGTTAATTTGGGCATCTTGGTGAACTGATACTAATAAAAGCCCTGAGAGGAGATAATTTTGTGGCTGGGATAAAGTCTGCAGTAGGAAGGGAAAAACACTCCAGAAGTAATTACTCCCTGAAATAGTATGGAAGGGAAATTTGTTTTTATGTCAGCTTTTACACCTGATTTCCTCACTTGACCTCAAGTTCCAAGGGAATTGGGCTTCAGAAAACATGAAGTCATTTTGAATCTTAGCCAAAAATGTTGTTAATTCAAGTGTATCCATAAGCTTAATGCAGATGACATAAGTTTTTCTAATGGCTCTTCCTCTTATGTTATGAAAAAAAAAGGCACTATGTATGAAGAATTAAGATTCCAAGCTGTCAGACATAGGCAGTGAATCACCTACTACCATAACAAATGCTTTCGTCTATTAGAAAAAATACAGATACATTGCAAATTTTTTGTATATCTTAGAAATTATTGCCAATATGGTTATTCCTGACTGTTCCCACCCCTTCACTCCCCCCTCCACAAACCCATGGCTTAAAAGATGTTCAGTAAAATACTCTTGAGGCTGTTTTCGTATTGGTTACATGAGGGTTCCCATGTGTCATTGGCTAATGCCAGGGCTATGATATGCAGAGTGGGACTTTCCAGTGCCTAGTGAGAGAAGGCTTCTGCACAACTGAATGCTTAACAGTGGTACTGAAGCTCACACAGTGCTGAAAAATGTTGGAGTCTTATCATAGCCAGAGGGGAAAGGTCTTGCTCAACAGCTTAGACACTCCATTGACACCATAAGAGAGACACACCTTAAGAAAATCAAAATATAAAATTAGAACATGTCCTTAGAACTAAAAATAAAATCAAACAGATCTACTCTAAGTATAGAAACAAACATGAAATTGTAGAGAATCTGACAGGAATTTAAGTAACTGCCAGAACAATACTCAATACCTATAAGGGAAGAAAAGGTAAACCAGACACCCCATGATGACAGGACATATGAAGAAGATACACAATGGAGAAAACCAGCAGTCACTGGGCATGCGTGCAGAGATGACCAAGCTACTGAGTTGACACAGCTATTGCAATAACGTTTAAGAACTTAAAGGAGAAAATGGATATTGTCTGTATGAACAAAAGAGGAATCTTACTTAAAGATAACTATAAAAAGAATCAAATGGAAATTCTAGAATTGAAAAGTGCCATGGTTGAAATAAAAAATATACTGCATAGAATTTATAGTCAATTTGACTCTGTGTAAGAAGAGGTCAGTGACCTTTGAGCCATATCAATAGAAACTGTCCAATCTAAACAAAGAAAAAAAGGCTAAAAAATTATGAAGTATTTCAAAATCACAGATTTAAATGGAAAAGCTAACACTATAAAATTTCTAGAAAAAATCTAGAAAAAATGTCTTCAAAAACATAGGACAGAGAGATTTCCTAAAGAACACATAAATGTGAAATATAAAAGACAAAAAGTTGATAAATTGAACTTTATTAAAATTTAATTCTTTCACTTATCAAAAGACCCAGTTAAGAAAATGAAAAGGCAAGCTCTAGACTGGAAGATAATACTTATAAAAAATATATATATTTCTTACAAAAGACATGTTTCCAGAATATGTGTGTGTATGCATGGTTTCACTGGGTTTTTCATTGCTATAAAGAAAATACCTGAGATTAGGTAATTTATTTTAAAAAAGAGGTTTATTTAGCTCATAGTTCTGTGGGTTATGGAAGAAGCAGCGTGCTAGCATCTGCTTCTACTGAGGGCTTCAGGGAGCTTTCAATCCAGGCTGACGGTTAAAGGGGAACAGGTGTGTCACATGGCAATTGAAGGTGAGAGTGATGATGCAAAGCTCTTTAAAATAACCAGCTATCCCATGAAGTGATAGGGAGAACTCGCTCACTACCACAGGGAGGGCACCAAATCATTCATGAGGATCTGCCCCCATGATCCAAACACTCCCTACCAGGCCCCACCTACAGCAATGGTGACCAAATTTTAGCATAAGATTCGGAGGCAACAAATATTCAAACTGTATCTCATACATATTAATATCCCTAGACTTCAATACTGCAAAATAGAAAAACAATCCAATTAACGGCAACATAAACACCAAAAGAATTCAACACATACCCCAAATAAATAACTGAATGTATATAATATATATTTTCAAATGACCCATAAGCTTATTAACAGGTGTTTGATATCATGAAAGTACAAAATAATAATACACAATTAGACAGGAATGAAAAACCTCTTTCTATCCACTTGAAGAGCTATAATTTAAAAGATTATAGTGCAATACAAATACTTAACATTGTTAGTAGGGATATAAAATGGTACAACCACTTTGGAAAACAGTTCCTTAGGTATTTTTTTTTTTTTAATTCAAGAAAAACTCTATGAGCTAGCCTTTTTTACTCCCTGATATTTGCCACCACCCCCTAATGAAAGTATGTATCCACATAATTATATGTGTGTATATATCTGTCAAAACTCATCCATTGTAAAATTCTTATATTTCTTTCTATGTAACTTTTACTTTAGTTTATTTAAAAAAGTTTTAAAAACAATAGGCAATGAAATAGTGAACTAACATTTCTAATTGTGATTTTGAATACTAAATCAAGGCAAATTTGTTTATAGAGGAATAAAGGGTGTCAAACACATCAGATGTATTTTGACTGTGGACATAATCAGGAAGAGTTTATTTGTTGCTGTAGGATTTGGTTTGAGTTTTTTTCTACCTCTCGTGCATTTTTTTACAATAAAAGTTTGCTTAGACTTACCAGTGTCTTTAAAAAGAAGCAAAATTAGCAAAATTCCCCTTCAATAAAAAAACAATTTTTTCCTTTGAAAATTCTCTAACATTGAATATTCCTTGAATTCTTTTCAGAAAATAATCTGGAGGGACTTTGAGGAATGTTAGCTATTTGATCCTAGGGCATTGGCTTCTGATTGAGAAACAAACCCCTGGGATAATTAAAACCATTCATCTGGGAGCTGAATGTCCAGACAGGATTATGACCTGACTTAATTGAAAAGAACTAATGATAAAACATTACAATACTGATCCTCAGAGAATGAAAATGGAAGGGCCAATCTAGCGTCTATGAGCATTTTGTATTTTGAGGGTAAGGTCAAGTTTATTTTACAGATTAGTTTGCTCTTGGTAGGATCAGTGATAATGGAACAACACAAAAATATCTCCTTTTCTTCTTTCTCACTCCTCAGAGAAAAAATATAAAGGGGCAAAAATAAACAAAACAAAAAACTTAGGTTGAATGTATCATGTGGGTATAATGTGGCATAGGTATAGCCTCAGGGTACCTGGGTAGACAGCATGATATATGGGAAGAATATGGGAGTGGGAGTCAGAGATTCAGTCACTTGTTAACTTTGTGACCTTCAGCCAAGCCCTTAGCTAAGGTGACCAGATTTTAACATTGGTAAAGCAGACACCATTGATGGGGGGGGGGGGGGGTAGGAGGGGCTGGGGGGTAGTTCTTAATTAAAAATTTGGTCCATATGGAACAAAAAAAAATTTCATAGAATGCAAAAATAGTATTGTAGTATATATTTTTTTTATTTCAACATAAGTACAATTTACAAATATAATACATTTAAAAATTATGTATAGTATTATTTTATTCTTTGGCATATTTCTCATTTGAGTGATTTTTTTTTAGTAGATTGCAGTCATTGTTTAAAAGGTCAGGAAATTTTTCATAAGAATTTGTTAAATTATATTTCACACATAAAATGGCTTTCAAATTCTCAACACTTAATTGTGATTTTTCTGATGTCCACACTTTATTTACCATAGAAAAAATGCATTCAGTTGCAGCATTAGTTCCTGGTAAGGACAGCGAGAATGCCACAATTTTTAGTGCATTGTTGTATGGAACATGATTTGTTTCAAAATGATGTAATATTTCTAACCATTTGTTCTCTATTGTGATTTTTGCTGATGTCCAAGATTTAACCTTTTCCTTATCAATGTTTTTTTTAATAATGATACCTCATAAGTCGTAAGTGTCACTTTCAAGGCCAGCGCTAGACTTTTTGCCACCACTATAAAATATAAATGAGTACTGTCTGCTAAATTCATGAAATAAATAAATAAATTACTAACCTAAATTATCTGAATAGCTGATTTGTTGACATCACTTGTTTAACTGCACTAGCATGCAGTTTGATGTGTTTCATCTGAGAGACAGTTACAAAATGTTTCAAAGTTGCCAATGCCAAAAAATGCCATTGTTCATTAAGTCCAAACAATGGTAGTCGAATTCTAACAACTGATCAACAATGCGAACTTTGATAATCAGTTCTCGATAATCAGTTCTCAACAATCATTTGTTATTATTAAAGTTTAACTATTATGCCCAGATTGCGAAGTCCCCAAAAACTAGGGTGACCAGATTTTAACATCAGTAAGGCAGGATAACATGGCCAGGGGGGTGGGGCAGGGGACGGGCAGGGCAGGGCCTGACAACAATGCAAACTTTGATAAGCAGTTCTCGATAATCACTTCTCAGCAATTATTTGTTATTATTACAGTTTAACATTATAAAATTAACAAAAATAATGTAAAACTCATATTCTGGCGAAATAGCCATATGGCAGCTGAAAACTGTGTATTCCCTTCTTGTTCTCCCACCTGTTCATGCATTCTTTCCAAAAATCGGGACTTTTTTAAAATGGCAAGAGATGCAGGACAAATTGTTGAAAAGGGAGACTGTCCTGCCAAAAGTGGGATGTCTGGTCACCCTACCAAAAACCACCAGGGAGCCGAGTCCGTTGCCAAAACAAAGAGTCTTTATTCAAGCTTGAGCCTCGGGTCTCAGGGACCAGACACAGCACACAGGTCTTGACTGAGAGCCCTGCCTCACTATTGTCTGTTTTCTTTATAAGGGTTGCATATTATGGGATAGAATAAAGTACAGGTAAACATTGCTACCAGAGGTTGCAGGGGTTGGTCTATTTGGCTGGGTTTCAGGAGGGGCGGTGTAAGGTTTTCATGGAATTTGTGGAATTTCCTGGAACAGGGACGTTCTGTAGGCAGAGACTTTCTACAGGTTCAGTGGCAGGTCTTTTACAAAATGGAGTCACTTTTGTCCTCTCATAACATTATAAAATTAACAAAAATAATATAAAACTCGTATCCTGGCGAAATAGTCACATGGCAGCCGAAACCGGTATATTCCCTTCCTGTTCTCCCGCCGTTTCCTAACTTACCAAAAATCGAGACTTTTTTA
>CAUYQV010030911.1:0-27737 GCA_963574575.1 Galagoides demidoff | reverse complement strand
GAGGCAGGAGACTCGCTTGAGCCCAGGAGTTGGAGGTTGCCTTGAGCTGTGATGCCATGGCACTCTACCCAGGGGGATAGCTTGAGGCTCCGTCTCAAAAAATAAAATAAAATAAAATAAAATAAATAAAAAATTACATATCCATTGTTTGCGTGTACCCAGAGTCAAACTGCAGCCTAACCCCTGTATGACAGCATTTGTATTCAGTGATTCTTTCATTCATTCAATCTATTTACTGACTGTCAGGTACAGCCTGACCACTGGTGGAGAGCGAATGTCCCTGCCCAAGTTCATAGTCTGGAGGGGAAATACAATTATTAGTAAGTAAAACTGCCTTCTAACTGCTAGGGCTGAGTCATGTCAGAGAGAACCCAGAGGAAGGGACTCTTTCCCTTGCCTGAAGCCCCAGGAAAAGTTTTATAGAGCAGTGGTTCAAAGTGCTGGCACATGCACTCAGCCACTGAGGGTCAGGGATTGAGACATGGTGACCAGAGTTCACCCTTCCTTTGCGTTTTTTACAAAAAGATGGATCATCCTGGGCACCAGAGTTGACATTTTTCCTAGCTCTTTTCTTACAATAAATAAATAAAATAAAGAGCAAGAGGATCTCGGGTTTTTTGACGTCTTTGAATAGAGGCCACCTTAGCGCCTTCTCCCTAGAGAGCAAAACCTGGGACAAACAAGTTGGTTTGCATAGGTGTCAGGGAAAACAAGATGTGTCCACGGTGATGCTGCCAAAGCTGAAAGTCCCAGCTGGCAAAGGGCCAACCTGGTGGCACACAAGTAATATAAAATGCAATCTAAATGCAAGTGTTTGGGGCCTGTTTGGGGAATCAATTAACAATAAGCATATACATCCATTTACAAAATAGCAATGTGTTAGAGCATACCCACATTGTAATTCGAAACTAAAATAATACCAGGAGGAATAATCATTAAAAAAAATCTTCTCCAAAAATCCAAGAGTAATACTAAGAAAAGGAAAGAAAAAATGTCCATCTGCAGAGTTCTATCCTGAGGGAAGACCATGGAGCGCACTAACAAGCAACCGAATCCATGTGTAAATGAACTGAAATCACAAAGGCAACAAAAGGCAAGGTGGGGTACGGACTGAGAAAATCTCCCTTGTAGATTAGCTAGCCCTAAATCAAGCAGAGTTCCATCTGATCGCTTCTTGCAGAAGATGGGATGCTCCGAGGCAGGGCACGACCCTCAGGGGAAATTATGCTTTATTTGTCCATTCACAGAGCCCCAGTGTTAGTTCTGAACTTGGATCATCCTATCCCACTTCCACTCCCCCATGCCCACGTGTGAGCATGAACAAACACCCCCCTCACTCATGCACCCCCAGCGGGAATCCCAGACACATGATTACTGTTAGCTGCTGGCTGGGGAAGAGGCCCTGGCCGAGAACTAATTAAAACACGGGCACAGAGTAAGCACAAAGATGGAGAAGAGAGCTCACAAACTACAAGCTGAGCACTGGCAATCAAACAGGGGCTAAGCCAGGTATCATCTGACTACTAACTCCATGAAATTAAGCTAAAGGCTCAGAGAAATCTACTCACACTTCTGCCCCGGGATACCTCATCTCCAGGAGCCTGTGATCTGGAAGCCCTTCTGCGAGATCACCTTGTCTTCCACACTAAGATGGGGTACAGGAGTGAAACCAGATCAGATGGGACTCCTGAACTAGGAGTAACAGGTTGATTCCACCAGGCACCTGGGAGTGGTATTGGAGGGTACTCACCCAAATCTGGGCATACTGGCAGGTCTTTACATGCAAGGATTGGAGGTGGCAGCAATTGCCACTGTCATATACTACAAGCATGCCATGGCATGCTTAGAGCTCTTTGGACAATGGGCACATCTCCTATATACCACTTGGCTTAAGCTTCTAGAGGGTGAGCCAAGAAATAATATTTGATATGTCCTTGGGCACTAGAAAGATGCTTTTCCCACAATCTTGGAATGAGCCATTCAGTGCCCAGCACCACTCCCTCCTTCCATGTCAAGAGTCAAGGTATGGTTGTTGCAGAAACCACATCTACCACCAAGTAGACATTGAGTCCCTACCAGGTGTAAGGCACTAAACTCTCAAAAAACCCCTTCAGAAAAGTGAGTGTACTACACCTTCACGGGACTATTGGCAGATGTCCTGGTGGAGACATAGAGTGATGGGTGGTACTGATCATGCTTCCAGGGGCATGCCCCGAGCACACCCCAGGTGTCCTGAAGGGCTGGCCTGGCACTAGCTTTGACATAGCACAAAGCACTAAATAAGTACATTTTGAATGACTACCTAAATCCAGGTGGCAGAGCCTAGACACCTACACACTTCCCCAGCAGTGAGGATGGGTGCCCGCCTCCTCCCACCCTTCCCTCTGAGAGCCCTGGGGATCTGATCAGCTGGCCGCAGCAGGATTAGCTATCTATGACCATCTGACAGCCTCATGTCCCCCACCATGACCTGGACCATGACCATCAACCCAGTTTTCATCAGGAAACCCAACAACATGCTCGCTACACCCCTGTTTTCAAAGGGAGCTTTTGAGCGTCTTTCCATCTGGGAGAGCCTCGGGGTGTGCTTGGTGGTGGGCTTCGCTTCTGTGACATCTTGATTATCCACACCAGTGGAGAGAGCACAGCAACCACTGAGTCCGAAAGGCTCACTCCAAGGTCATGGCTCAGGCATATTGGAAACCTTCAGTGTTGCACTAGGGCTATTGAGAAATACGGGAGAAGACCTCACCCTCAGTGCACAGGCAGAGACCGACACGAGACAAGGGCTCCTAACTCCACAGTGAGGAAAGCATGATACAGGGAAAGTGATGCAGAGAACAGACAGAAGAGGCTTGGAAAATTAGAAGAAGCAGGAAAGAAGAGCCAGGACATTGAGATGTGAAGCCCAACCCTGGAAACACCTCCAAAGAGTTGTTTGTTTCCTTTGATCCTTTTCTTTTTTTTCTTCTTCTTCTTTTCTTTTTTAAACGTACCTTTCAAGGGAACAGATTTACATGTGAGATTAAGTCTGGCTCAAGTGACCCTTAAAACCCACTGAATTCTCAAAACCAGCAAGTTGCAAAATTTAATGTGCACAAAAAATGTGGAATTTAATGCATATCACAATCATGTGTGTTGAAAGGGCAGATTCCTACAGAATCAAAATCTCTGGGACTGGGCCCTCAAATCTGCACTTGAACTAAACAACCAGATGATTCTGGGGACATGAGCTGCGGCAGGGGCAGGGTGCGGGGGGCTGATTATGAAGAGTGGTATATCACAGAAGATAAGTTGAGGCGTCTTCCCAGAGGCCTGCAGGGTGACCAGCCTCAGACATCACTACCCCTAGACCAGGTGTCTCATCTGAGGCAGCTTGCTATGAAGGAAAGAGTGGTAGGTGGGGAGTCAGCAGACCCAAATTCTCATCCTACCTGGACTACATTGAGTCCTGAGTGATGGGAAGCAGTCGCGCCCTTCCTGACTCTCAGTTTGCACATCTTATCAGTGGAGCGACCGCCCCTCACACTGAGCTACAGGGGATTTCATATGGGAGCATGCGTGCTCAAGCCCCTGGAGAAGCGGAAAGTGCTGTAGGAACACCGGCATCACCGAGTTGTGAGGATGCTGTGTTTGCGAAGGAAGCACTTCTTCGCTTTAGCCTTGTTATCCAAAGCGGCTAAGACCCAAAAGCATAAACACCACGAGCCCATGAGAAAATACCCAGCTTGCTGTGATAAACTCAGGAAGGTAGCCCTAGCGGGTATGCCCCTGACCTCGCAGACCTAGGCGAATTTGAACCCTGCCGTCCTCTGGGCAGCAGCTTCCTGGCAACATCCCTCGGTCCCCGCCTCTCCTTCTGCAGGAGATGGCCCTGAGCTCCGGGCGGGAACAGGCCGACATAACTCACTACCCGGAATGGAAATGCCACAAAGCACATTTAATTCTGAACTGACAGTTCCCGGGAAACAGGCCTAGTTCTCCATCGACCTCTAAAATAAGCTGATGGTTTTCGTAATAGGACTTTCTTCAGGAAATTCCATTCATGTATTCATTCATTCATTCTAGACCACAAATATTTATAGATTTGTTACAGTGCACTTGTTGTTGCTGCTGTTGCTGTTTGCTGGGTGAAGATTTCTCTTTGCTCTTCTTGCTTTTCTCAGGCTCCCCTCTGATGTCCCAGTTTTCACTGACATGAGGGTCATTAGCAAATCGTATCACCCAACAGCCACACCCCATCACCTTGGGCGATGGAAGTAGGTAACACCTGGTGTAGACAGCCTAGATTACCAGGGATTCCCACGGGTGCCGAATTCCATTGAAGAGCACATCACAGCTCGGCACACATGCAGGTAAAACACTCATCTATTTCGGTCACAGGAGGTCCAAGTGTTTTACCAGGACTCCGTAGATGGTCTGTGGCAGGCTGTGTTTTGAAGGAGGTCCCCAAATACCGAGCTGGTGAGAATTGTAATTTATACTCAATTTGAGAAAGGAATTAAATAAATAAATAAGAGAGATGTTATGAAAAACCTGCCACCCCTGACACGATGCTGAACCTGGATGACCCAGCCCAGAAGCATCACAAAGACAGGTACAGGGCTCCCTTCACGGTCATGTTCCCCTGGAACATGGAGTCTCTGGCCACGTTTATCAAGTACCTCCCCAACACCAGGCCCTTTGTGTGTGTCTTACCATTTGATCTTCACATCTGCCCTATGAAGGAGGCTTTGTTAACCTTGTTTGGCAGATGAGAGATGCAGAAAGATTGGGAAACTTGCTAAAAGGCAAGGGGTGAAGTTGCAATTGAACCTCAAGACTGATCACAAAACCAGAGTCATTTGCATAGTCTGGACTGCATCTAATACCATGTGTCCTGGCTGTTGTCAGGATTGGCAGTAACAAATATAAAATGCCTGGGATGGAGTCTGATACTTTGTAGGTGCCCAATAAATAATCTTTATTACTACTACTCTCAGTCTTGGGCCGTGGGTCTCCAGTGTTTACAGACCCATCTTCCTCATAAGCCTTGAGGAGAAACTGTTTTGTTCACTTAGTCCCCTCAACATCCTAGGAACTGTCTGGCTGTGCAAAGTTTTGTACTCACGAAGCCCACAATGTTTGTCGAATCTTATCGCTCTCATTTAACTAAGCTGGGGCTTGAAGACCAGGCAGGATTTGGATAGAACAGGCAACAGAAAAAGAAAAGACAAAGGCAGTGGGAGAAACGTGTCCCTCACCAGGTACAGGACCAGCCCAGCAGGAACTGAGATGGAAAGGTGGACATAGCGTGTAGGGAGGCTCAGAGCAGCCTGGTCCAGTGCACCTCATCCAGCCCCACATGTCCACATGGGAAGGCCAACAGGTGACACATGCACCTGTTTCACTCTTCTTCCTTGTTCAGGGCTCACTTGGAGACATGGGTTAGTCATGTCTTGGTGGAAAGAACTCAGGCCTGGAAGCCAAAACACAGGCACAGACCTAACTGTGAATCTCTTACATGACTCACCTGCTTTCTCTAGCTTCAGTTTCTCCGTCTACAAAGTGAGACGTAGGCACCATGGTCGTGCATTCCGTGATTCTGTGACTACAAACAAAGCTTAAAATCAGAATGACTTTTCTTACCTTACATTACAGTTAGCATTTTGTCTACCAACAATAAGTGCTAGTCACCATGAAATATAAGAGGAAGAAGAAATACAAAGCCCTGTCCTCAAAAGAGTCTAAATCTAGCACAGAACACTGCTGAAACACTGGTGGAGAGCAAAGCCAGTGGGGCATCAGATGCTCACTTGTGCAGCCCAAGTGGGCAACAGTTTCTGATGGCAGGTGGGGGCCCCAGCAGCACCTCCCACTGGAGACAGGCACGTGGGATGGACCCTAGTTGAGGGGCTCACAGCACAGCTGCCAGGTTCTGACCCCAGGTATAGCAGGGAAGGACAGTGGGGCTTATAAGCCAAAGGAGGCAAAGGACTCACATAGCTCTCTCTAAAGGCACTTGCCCTGTTCCCAACAGTCCCTAAGGTGGAAGATGGTGGTCCAAGCAGCCTTCTACTGGTTCTTCAGGTTAGCAAAGGCACTCTCTGCCCTGATTCATCAAGAAGGCTCGTTTTCTTAGACTTCCACTTCAGGAGCAAGCTGGGTGACCTTTCACATCCATGAATTCCCTCTGTCCTCACTGTCTCACCTATGAAAAAATTCCAGGCAATGCTGAGGCAGGTTCTTGAGATTCTCTGAAAAATGCCTGGTTCCAGCCACCCTGCTCAGTGCTGGACATCTTTTCAGATGCTTCCTGCCTCTGCAGCCCTGTGGCCCTCCATTCCCCCATCACCCCACCTGGCACACAATGCTCCTACTTAATACCAAGTCTCTCCACATCCTCTGCTGTTCTCTGAGAGCCTTTGAGACCCTATGGGACTGCCCACTCACTCTTCTGGGTCCCTTTGTATGCCCAGATCTCAGTATAGTGCTGGACCATTGGTGGACTCAATAAATACTTGTTTAATAAATAAACAAATGAATGAACCTATTCAAAATAGACATAACTGGTCAAGGACTTGTGCCCAGCTCTAATTATCAGAGAGTTCTGGGTCCTCTCCTGTCTCACTCAGAACTCTCCCCTGCTGTCTCCAGACTTAAGATATTGAATTCCAAACACCAACTAGTTCCTCTTTTATTGGGATAACTTTCTAAACCACCTGCAGGGCTTCTATAGCCATTCTCACATCTGAGACTACCAACGTACAAGGAAAATTGGCTCAGCACCATGGTTACAGTGTCAGCCACATACACCGAGGCTGGCAGGTTCAAACCTGACCCAGGCCAGCTAAACAACAATGACAACTGCAACAAAGAAATAGCCAGACACTGTGGTGGGTGCCTGTAGTCCCAGCTACTTGGAAGGCTGAGGCAAGAGAATCACTTAAGCCCAAGAGTTTGAGGTTGCTGTGAGCTGTGACACCACTCTACCCAGGGTAACATACTAAGACTCTGTCTAAAAAAAAGAAGAAGAAGAAAAGAAAAGAAAATACACAAGACTTCTGCCACTTACCAAACCTCATAGCTTCAGCAACCTACTTAAACTCTTTGAGTTCTAACCCCTCATATATCAAACAGAGATTAAATGTCCTTCAAAGTGCTATTATCAGGATCAAGTAGAGAAAGTATTCAAGAGCTTGTCCCAGAAACAGGTATTAAAGATGTTTGAGCCCCTTCCCACCAACCCCTATACCTTCCCGAAGAGCCATAGGACAGGCATGATGGCCCGACCTAGCACCTCTACCAATGAACAAATGGGGAATGCCAAGATGAGAGAGCCAGAGAGCACCTTGCCCAGACATGTGGCAGAATCAGGAAGAAAACCTAACCTCAGACTCTGCTACCCACCCCCTGGAAACCCAAGACCAAAGAAAATTCCATGGGCGTATACTTTTTGGCTTGGAGCACCACATTAAGGAAACCGGCCTGGTACAAAGCTGCCACCCATGAGGTATATTTGGGTAATCCACCTGATCATTTCATCCAAATTGCAAGATTTGTGATTTTTAAACTAGAGTGATAGACGCAGCCTTATCACACAGCATGTTTTCCATGATCAAACTAGAAAATACATGTAAATACTTTAAACAATATAAAATGCTATGACTCTTTGAAGTATGGTTAATGCCATTCTCCTCCTCCTGAAGTTGCGGGTCTTTCCCCCCTACATTTTGATTGGCCCCCCTCCCTTGCCCTCCCTGCCTAACCTTGAGATGACAGCCCTCTGCCCTATTTCCTGACCCTGGCATTTGGAGTGAAAGGACAAATTTCTTCAGAATTCAGTGACATTTCTCATTGGACTAATTCCAGAGACTTAAGTGTCTCACTCATATTCTGGCCACACATAGTCACCAGAAACAGAATAATTTGGAAATCCCATGGCAGATGACTTTGTGTGTGTGTATGTGTATGTGTGTGTGAGTATGAGAGAGAGAGAGAGAAAAAAAAGAGCTTCTTACTATCAGCATGAAATGTCACAAAGCATCCTCCCTTTGGCTCCTGCCCATTCTATAAACTCTACCTCTGACCTACCTGAGGGTTCTTTAAATGTGATTTTTGTTGGTCATGAATCAAACAAAATAACTTGCAATTAATCATTAAGCTAAGCAAATGAAGCAGGACCCTCTGGGATCATCCTTGGCATTCTGTCTCCCCAACTCCTCTCCCGAGAAGGGTTGATGGACTGGGATTGAGTCAAAGATTGCGGTCCTGCTGGTGCCATACACCCCATGTGTCCTAAGGAATGTCCTTCTCCCACCACTTCCAGGAGCCCTACAGATAAGCAACTTGGATACTCCTTGGCTCCCTTTCCCTTTATTACTGGTTATTAACTCCTTGGACTTTCACTGAACATGTGCCAAAGCCTTTGGCCCAGACACAGAAGCAGTTTTTATTAAACACTTGTGATAAAAATACGCTTATATCACCCATGATAATTTCAAAATGCTCACAGACTTAACTGACCTATTTGCAGGGCATTCCAATTAGCACTTTGTAGATCTGCTCAAGAATTATATCCACATTTTAGATGACCAGGGGTCTATTTTCTGTTCATGGCCACATGCATTGTGACCCATGAACACAGCTAATGAAATAGCAACTCCAAATTTACAATTGCACAAATAATTTACGGAAGATATGCATTTTTAAAGCATTTGGTGGCAGCCATTTTTGTGTCTGGGTGCTTAGTGCGACAGGATGGAATTTAAGACACATGTTTAGGCTCTTTCCTACTGCACCAAATCACACCAAAACCAGCCTACCAGTTCAAAGGGTATTCGTGAGCAAAATAACAAAAAAACAAAAAATGCAAAGTGGTCAATAAAAGGATCGTTTTACTTGGTTAAATTTTTTTAAAAAAGATAGTAAGATATTGAGAAGTTCTCCATATAAGGTGGAGATTCAGAGCCAATGAACTTACACTGTGGCTGTTAACCATTTGGGTTATGCAGGGAGGGTCTGCAGCGTAGCACGGCTTAGCCTACACAACCATTCTCTTCCCAACAGTGACCCCTCATGGTTTACAGTTATGAGATTCCCTGTCCAGCAGAAGGAAATAAAAAATCCTCTTTGCTGGTGTGATCCCAGAGAAGTGTATGTGATGCAGCCAGAAACCGTTGTCAGGATGTCTTGACAATGCAGCAAAATGATAATTCCTAACTCTGGTGCCAAACTGGGGGGCGGGCTCTTGTGAAAGAGTTCACTATAGGTTGGTGCTATCAGACATCTCTACCAGTCAGTAAAGCCACACTTGGCACGGTGGATGCAGAAGAAAGAATCGCAGGATATCTGAGTCAATTTACTCAGATTTGTAATTTACTTGGAAAGATAAAGAAACGAGCCAGAAAACTCAGTAAATGGAAAGCAGCAGGGCCAAGCTAGCACTTCAGATAAGAAACGTTATTGGAGTGAACTTCAAAGTCAGCAAGAGGTCCCAGAGTGTATAATATTAGAGAACTGAGCCATATAGAGGGGGGAAGTGGGGGTAAACTACCTGACTTCGCTGGGACAGAAAGTTCACAGGGAAGAGGAACTGCATTGTAGACAGGCATGATGGAGCAAGATCGCAAAGGTCCTGGGCCCAGACAAGAAGGGCAAGTTTTAATTTTCTGTATCTTTTATAATAGTCTGGAGCAGGAACTTTACAGGCAAGGGGGAAGCCACTAAGAAAATCACCATGAACCACACAGAGCATGAATAGAGGAAACTTAATTATAGAAGGAAGAATTGGACAGGAAGATGATTCTTGAAAATCAGAATAATAGATGCTGGATGGATAATAATGGAGAGTTATGAAATGTCAGAGCTGCAAGGCTCTTAGGGATAAGCTATCAAAGTGTTCATTTTACAGACCAGGAAACTAAGGCCCAGAGAGAGGCATGGCTTTATCCAAATCACACAGCTAGTGAAAGACACAGCTAAGATGGAAGTATCCATTTCTAAGAATCTTCCAAGAGAAGAAAGCTTGCCTCTCTGTCCTGGAGAATGTAGATGCTTCCTGTCCTGGTGACTTTGGTTGAGAGTGACAGATTTTTGAGGTACTGTGAAACCATAGCATCATGAGTCCTTTGGTGGTACCTCTCATTCCACAAGAAGACACTGGCTAGGGCCACTGGACACTGTACCTTAAGATAAAAACATAACAAGGCACCCCCTAAATCGAGCAACAGCAATAGAATTACATAAATAACTCAACCATATCTTAATCTATTCAATTTTTGTTTTGCAAAAAGGAAGACACATTTAGAAAAAAGGTATAAATCCGAGTCTTTTCTACAATGTGGTTTTTGGAGTCAAAAGCTCCAGGCCTTGTTCTAACTGGGACACTTATAGCAGCTGTGTCCACTTGGGCAAGTCACTTATTCTCTCTAAGTCCATTTCTCTCAACTATAAAATGCAACTTCTGTGCCATAGGATTGTGAGGAGCAAATGCAATGATACATTTTCAAGTGCTTTGAAAACCTGTAAACTGATGTACAGATGTGAATGATTACAGTCCATGACTCTTCTCCACCACACTCAGCTTCTCTCCTAGAAAGCTATTCTCGTGGCCAAATCAACAGCTCTTTCTAAGAAAAGTAGATTTGCTCATTGAGGTAAAGTCTTAACACTGTCTCCAGGAAACACTGTCTACATAGTCAAGTGCAGAAAACTCTGTGCGGGTGTGTACATGCACACACGTATGTGTGCAATGCCCCTAGAGCCACTGCTCGCCTGAAGGGCCTTTACCCCATTCTTGTAGGAATTATTTCCACCTTCCTCCAGGAAGATGCAATTCCACCCTTATTTGTGAAACACAGGTTGGATTTCAATCCTCATTGCTCCCTTGGCCAAGGGCACAACTTTTCACAGTGGCTGTGTGTGTATATGTGTAAACACACGTATTTCCTCAGCGTCTCTATGGCTAGATTCAAAGATTTCAGGAATTCCTCCCAAGAGGTATCCTTTTTATTCAGAAAGCACAGGATTGTTCTAGATTTAAATGGGGAGGTAGCCATTGAAAGCTGCCATTAAGCTCCTGGTATCATCCCTATAGCTTCAAATTTGACTTCAGAATCAGTGGGTACTATGAACACCATTTATGTGATGGGCACGTTTATAGCCAGGATGTAAGCATTACAAAACTGATCTGTGTAACCTAAAACATTTGGATCCTCTTAATATTTTGAAATTTTTTAATTAAGTAAAACTAAAATTAAAAACTGATGTTGCTGAGAAGAACTCCCTGGCATCCTAACCTCTCAAGGTCCTCAAGGTCATTTCACCTGGATCAAGGACCTTGGAGCATTCACATTGTCCAGGAGCACTTAGTGGATAGGGTCACAAATCACAGACAGTTTTATTCTATTTTAGTTATTCATGAATTAATCCTCCAGACAATAGGAACTCCATCCCTCCACCCACGACTAAAACATACACACACATGCACACACTTGGATCAGTGAAAATGGATTAGTTCAGTATGAACCAAAACCACAGAAAAGATTAGAGATACAAAGATGAGCAAACCCTGATCTAAAAACAGACAGATCAGTTCTAGAAAACATTCAAGGATGGCCTCCATCAACTTTTTCTTTCTCTCTACACTCCTGTCCTCAAGATTTGGAAGCTAGTTCACCCTCTCTGGGGCAACATCACAACTTCCTTTGATCGGTAAACGTGACTCTGTGCCAATGCCAATCCTAGACCAGAAGCTTCCTGTGCTGTAAAGAAATGTAGGTGAGACTCCCAAATGGTCAGATGGAGATTAAAAGGCCATGTGGAGGAGAATCAAGGCACCAAACATGTCAGTGAGGCCTTCTTGCACCTTCCAACCCCTCCATCAGCTGAATACAGCTAAGTGACCTCAGGGAACAAAAGAGCTGCCTACTAAGCATCAAATTCCTCACCTAAAAAAATCATGAGAGATAATAAACCATTCTTCTGGGTTGTTAGTTAGGCAGCTGAAACAAAATCAGTGCTGGCAAAAATGAACACAGTCAAAACAACCATTTAACCTCATGCAGTAAAGTATTGTTTTAAGAAGTAGATAGTCACCATGGTCTGCTTTCTCTTCAGTTGTTCCACTGTATATTAACACAGGTACTGCTCATGTATCCCTACATGAGGGACCATGGAGCTTGCAGAGTGGGAGAAATCCAAGAGACAGAAGTTATCGGTCCTATAATCTGGTACTTTCTTAACCCTTAGATAGTTTTCCATGAAAAAAAGATAGGGTCTTCCATTTCTTTGATCTCTTTTGTGAAGAACTTTACATTTTGTGCTAGGCACATAACAGATTATCAATAAATATGAATGGATTAGTTTTCTAAAGTTAAGCTCAAATTCAATCCCCAGCTTGTTCCATCCTCTCCCTCTCAATCTTTCATCCTTTCACATTGAGGCCCAAGACTTAAGGTTGAATTGGAGTCTCTGGCTAACAAGAGCAAAGGAGTTTTGAATTATGAAAAAAAAAAAAAAGGTATAAAAGCATGGGGTGACCCAACTGCCTCATGCATTCTTTTCAGCACACCATTCTTGCAAGAAATTCCCTCTCTCAAGTTCTTTGGTAACGGCTATCTTTTGTTGACATTTTAAAGTAAAATTGTGCCTGTAATGGACTTCTCCAAAGCTTTTAATTTCTCCAAATAGGCATAAAACAGTGCCAGAATCCCAACATACTCCCACACTTCAAAGCCAGGCAACCAAGATGATTCACACTTCCTACTGCAAGGAGCTGTCACCGGCCCAGCCCCTTTCCTGAGAAAGAGGACCCTAGCTACTTAGACAGTAAAGGATCCATAAAGAATCATTGGCAGAGATGGTATTATTCCTAAGTGAAGTTTCTAGAAATGTAAAGACACAACATTGCCAACAGCTTTTCTTTTCATTCATTCATAAAATGTTCATTGAGTACCTGCTGTGTACTAGGCACTGAGAACACAGAAGTACAAATCATGCTTCCCACTCCCAAATGAATCTCATCTGTAATGATCTGTCTTTTAAAATTTGGATGATTTTTGTTGGTAATCTCCTTAACAAAAGTTCCCTCCTTCCTACATTCTTATAAAGCAAAGGCTGAAATTGAATATAGGCTCTTCTCCATTACTCATTATTAAATAGCACAAAAATTCATAGACTACTGAGTTTCCGAGGTTACCTGACAATTTCTATGTCTACTATGACATAGAGATGTCTATGTATTGCTGTCTTTGTTTGAATCTAGACAGGTTTTCTTTTTCGTCCTACACTATCAGCTTTATTTCTTCCTAATGTCAATGCCTCTCTTAGCCCACTCTCCATTCTGATTCTTGACATCCCGTCTTCTATAGGTCTTGGCAGCCACCTACATCTAAACATGCTGAACATGTGAGTCAAGCAAGAATCAAGGAAAGGGTCGCACACTGCTTTTACTTATTGCAAAAGTTCTGTGCACCACCTTTTCTAATGACTAAGTCTGGGTCAGCAGTTTTATAAAGTCGAACATTCCAAGCCCAAGAACCCAAATCAAAAAGAATGTGGAAGTGGAGGAAATACCTTTGTTGGGGACTTGAACTGTCCCAGAATTTTGTATTTCACATATGAGATGAGAGAGGTGTGGTTAGATTGTGATTCTGTTCATGGAGGTGCTTAGAGACTAAGGAAGGAAAACTGTAACTTTGGAGTGGGGAGAGACCTTGAGCATCCATTCCATGTGCTCCCCCTCCATGACGTCTACTCTCCCTTCCTTATCACTGCAGGGCATTTTTGCACAAGCCTTCACCAAAACTGGAAGGACAATTCTATAGTACCATGGCAGGTCTTAGAAACAGGAAATAAGAAAGGCCCAAAGACTAACTTGTTCAAGGACCCAAATTTATAATTCAGGAAAAAAATCCTGAGAGGTACAAACAGGACTTTGCCCAGGTCAGCACAGCCCATCAGCAGGTGGGGTAGAGCTAAAACTCAGGCCCAGGGGGTTTGCTACCATGCTGTGCAATCTGGCTATATGAATTGGTTCATTTTATTTCACCACAAACACTTGAGATGAAGGCCTTATAAATGTAATAATCTAATAAATAATAAAAACAACAATAATCATGAAAAAGGACACCCATCAAACAGCAGCCTGTCAGGTCTCAAAAGAACATCAGAGCTTGTCTGCCCCAGCCCTCACATTTTACAAATACTCATTCAAGGTCAATAGAGAACGAGTTGCATCCTCATGGAGGATAGCAGACCTAAGCAAAAGGTTGAAACTAGAGCAGGAATATATAAAATTACAGATTTAGGAAACTCAGAGGCCATTAGTCCAACCTTACATTAAATTAAAGGTGACCCTGAGATCAGAGAGTAAAATTGGCTAGTTCATGGGTCAGTTAGCCATAGATTAATTTTGGTCCTATGTGCCATGAACTGCACCCCAGGGCATCTTTGTAGTCACTGATGGGAAGAAAAATACAACCTAAAAACATTAACATACTGTACAATCTCAATTTACTGGAATTCTCAGGAAATGAGGTATTCTGGTTAAATGAATTAGCTGGTTAATGAGACCCAAGGTCTGATCAGTGTCTGTGATTCTTGCCCACATTCTCATCTACTATGATAAGATCTGATCCTTTGCAAAGAGGCAACCAGAAAAGTCTTTCTGCTTCTGCCCTGGTTTTTGGAAATCTTTCTAAAATGTCAGCTTCCCAGTTTCTCTTTCTAGTCAGTAGAACATCACCGGGTCTCTGCTTGCTGACGAAGCATCTCGTTAGCACTATCTAACTCTTGCTATTAATGACACAAAGCTGGGACAGATTATTTTATGTATTTCCATTATTTCTGACAACTTCCCTGACTTGAGCTGAATGTGACAAATAGACAAAGATTTTGTTGAAAATGTAATTTGTCTCTACCTTTTTCTGTCTGGAGTTTATGTGATGGGAATAAAAGTTAAGGAATGACGGTTCATTGAGCCTCTGCAGCTGGTGGTTACAGGTCCTCAGTGGCATTCTCCTGGAAATCAGCCCCGCCCCTCTCTGGGGTACCTAATTTCCATCGTCATTTTTCAGATGAGAAAACTGAGGTTGAGAGACGTTAAATAATTTGCCCAAGGTTATACAGGTAAGGAATGACGGGACTGAGATTTGAACCTTCGTCTGAGTCCCTGATGCTCAGTGACTGTGCAAGGCACTAGGGGAATGTTTCTGTTTGACTTTGAGCAGAGCCCCAGTATTATGAACCCTGTATGGAAGCAAAATGAAAATGTTTAGTGGTTCTAAATCTCTTGGGGTCATGTTTTCGGCCTGGGCTTCAGTGTCATCATTTGTGAATAGAAAAAGGAGAGAAGTGAACCAGACCCCTACTAAGTAAACAGCTCTTACCCGCCAGGCTGAGTATCTTTTCTCTACCATAGTTAGACTCGGAACTATAAGCAGTGAAGGAGACAGATCTGTTTCTTGCCTTCTGAGGACATTTAATCAGAGAGGCAGCATGGCAATGAATGAGAGAGTGAAGAACAAATGGGTAAGATGGATTGTCTACCTTCTCAATCCAATAGGGTGCATATTCATTGTGAATTAAAAAAGCCAGATGTCTTTTGTTCAATGGGTAATTTTTTTTTTTTTTTATGGTTGGGGATTCATTGAAGGTACAAAGAACGAGGTTACATTGATTACATTTGTTAGGTTAAAGTCCCTCTTATAATTGTGTCCCTCCCCCAAAAGTTGTATCACACACTGTGACACCCCATCCCTTCCCTTCTTCCCTCTCTCTGCTCTCCCCTTCCCCCACTCCCCACCAGGTACTATATCAACCATTGTTCTCATATCAGAATTGAGTACATAGGATTCTTGCTTCTCCATTCTTGTGATGCTTTACTAAGACTAATGTGTTCCACTTCCAACCAGGTTAATACAAAAGATGTAAAGTCTCTATCTTTTGTAATGGCTGAATAGTAAGCCATGGTTTATATACCCCACAGCTTGTTCCATTCCTAGGTTGGTGGGCATTTAAGCTGTTGCCACATTTTGGCAATTGTAAATTGAGCTGCGATGAACAGTCTAGTGCAAGTGTCCTATAGTAAAAGGATTTTTTTCCTCTGGGTAGATGCCTAGTAATGGGATGCCAGGATCAAATGGGAAGTCTAGTTTGAGTTCTTTGAGGTTCTCCATATTTCCTTCCAAAAAGGCTGTACTAGTTTGCTGTCCCACCAGCAGTGCATCAGTATACCCCTCTCTCCACAACCACACCAGCATCTGTAGCTTTGGAACTTTGTGATGTGGGCTATTCTGTCCTGTGGGGAAGGCCCATCCTGGGCTTAGACTCTGTCTACAAAGCTGTGTTACTTGCTTGCTTCTGGAAACCCTCCTGTCATGATGCAGGGAGGAGGGAGGTTCGGGGCTCTTGGAGGGGTTTATGAGTTCAAAAGCTCAGGGTGTCTCCATGCAGGTGGGACTTGCAATGGCCTGGTCTCAGAGCTGAGGATGGGATCAAATCCAGATCCTGCCTCCAGCCCCACACCAGCCAGCCCTGCTGGAGCCTGGCCAGGCAGCCCCATCGATCCGGGCCATGCGGGAGAGCCTTTGAAATACGGCTGCCTCTTCCTGGGCCTGTTCCCCTCGCCCCCACGGTGTCATTTCCAAATCCATTACATTCCAATGGCTTTGGGATCTTTTAATTACATGTGACGAAACCTTGCTGTTGCTGGAATTAGACGGCCTGTGTTGACGATTTATAGGCCTCAGCTTTCACGCAAGCAGGGTAATAAATAACATGAAATGGGCCCTTCAGTATTAAAAACTTCAGAGCTACCCACTAAGCCATGACAGAAAGGGGAAAAAAATGAAAAGGGTAAAAAAATAAAAAAACAGCAAGGTCTGCGTCTCATGTGTTTAAAATACTGTATGTGAAACAGGGAATGTCAAAAATACGGGGTGCTGAGCAATAGGCAACTCGTAAAATTTTATCTCTGGTATGAGGATTTCCAACCATATAATGAGGTCTTTCCTTTCCTCTCCTTTCCTTTCTTTCTTGCTTTTTTTAATCCCAGGCACTTCGTGCCTACGGAGGTGATTGAGAGGGCAGGGTGGCGGGCACACCCGCATTGCTGCTGCTGCCCCAGATTTAATGGCGGGGTAAGGACTCCTGGGGGAGCACCCCAGCCCCAGCTCCCGTCGGTCTCCCCCTCTGTCCCTTTACCAGCTGGGTCCCCACACAGGTCTGCTCAAGCTGCTTTCTGCAACTGACAACCTGCCCACCCCTTTCTGTCCAGCCACATGTCACCAGTCAAGTGCCTGAGGCCTCTCCTGACGCCCCAGCACCTACCCTAAATGCACCCCAGTGGGTGCTGCCTCAGGAGTTGCCAGGCCCGGTGCCCAGCCTTCTCCATGGTCAGCTCCCTGAGGGCCAGGCCAGCTTCCCTCCTTCCTTTCCTTTGCCTTCACCCTTACAAAGCCAAGAATTAGGAATTCAGCTGTGTTCCAGCCCAGAGGAGCAAGAAATAGCCTGTGAAAATAGTTGATGAGAAGGGAAGGGTGAGCTGAGGAAGGAGAGATGTCTTATCCCCAACCTATGGGTTGGGGAGAATGTGAGCTCAGAATGCCTCGAGCCAGGGGCCTCCTCACAGGGCAACACCACAAATATGCAGCCAAGAGGCTAAGAAGCAGCAGCCATCCTGGAGGCAGGGATATTTTGTGCCCCTCAGCAATAGGGGCCAGTTATCTTCCTGCCAGTTTCTGTCACTCCTGTGACTGATTTGTATGTGTGTGTGTGAAAGTCTATGTCTGCAGCCACCATACTACCAACAGCCTCATGACCTTGATCCTGAGATAAGATTGGCCCACTGAAATCACAATGGCCCCTTTGCCCCTTCAGGCAAATCTCCCAAACCAAGATCTTCTTGTAGGCATCTGGCCACCATAGAGACAGGTTTCCCTGGGTCAGGTGCCTACTCTGGTCCAACCATTCTTCTCCAAAGAACAGACTTGCAGGCATCAGCTTACCTGCTCAGCTGTGTCCCTGGGGGTTCTGAGGAAGTACAAGTTTTCTTAGGACTTCTAATACTGAACAGTTCATAGGAAGCATTTAATTTGCTTTGAACCTTAGAAGTTAGTTCAAGTGTAACTAGGTAGATGTCATTCTAGGCCTGAGAGAATGACTGACCAAACAGCTGGACCTGACCCTGTCTTCCAGCCATTAGATATCTAAGCCTCATGTATAAGACCTAGATTTTCAAATCTGAAAGAAAGGGAGAGATTTGGTAAGAGGCACAGTGGCAGGTGAGAGCCTGTGAGCTTGCTGAACTCTCTACTTTTGCCTAAGGCTGGGCTCCATGAAATATAATCTGCACGTGGGCAGGACCCAAGGATGCCCCACTGACTACATGCTCCCTGTGCATATAACAGGGTCTTACCAAAAATAGGCATTTATGTGTTGAATGAATTAATAATATTGAAAGGCAGAGACCTCTTGCTGACAGTAGGTTAATTTCTTCAACAGACATTACAAGGAACATTTCTCCTAGGGACTTGTTAGATGAGAAAGGAAAGGGGTTTTTGTCTCTGAGTCCCCCAGGCATCAACAATCAGAAAGCCTAGCTTAGGTTTCAGCTCTCTTGCCTGAAATGGTCTCCAGGACCATTGTAAAGGTATGTTTCTCTGCTTGATAATAACTTTCTGATCTCTGTGGGCTCAGAATTCTCAAAGGGCACAGCTAAGAACCGCAGTGAGTAGCTGTGGAAGTCCCAGGAGAACCCTGGGTGAACATCAAGGTCAAAAGATTGCCACTGAGGACCACATCTCCTGAAGGATGGGCAAGGGGAAGTCAGAGAATCAAGCTAACTCAGCAATGTCAAACATCTCGGGTGTAAAAGGTATTCAAATGGAATTTGGCAAAAGAATGGAGAAATGGGAAAGTGATATTTAAGACACTCAAAGTAGTGTGCAATAGAAAGCTTCAGGGTGATTTGTGTCTTCCCTTTACTCTACAAAATTCCTGCAGTGGATAAACAATGATAGTATCCATAAAGATGTGTCTTGTTTTATACAATAAAAAAGAGAATTTCTGAAAAATATTAAGTAAAACTTGAATTCTATTTTCCCACTGACTTACATTACTAGGTGTTAAAGGATCAGTGAAGTATTGTCTAGTAAATCTGAAAGGTGCCCTGGAGACTTAGCTTAAATCTCTTACTTTACAGATGAAGCATGTGGAGCTGGCAGAGTCCCTTACAAAAGTATAAACACAATTGTGTGCTTTCTGCAGAGGGGGAGATGCTTAATGAATGGGAGAGAGATACTGCGTATTACTAGTGATATACTAATTGACAAAACAAAAGGGACAGTCAAGTGTTTATATTTATATAAGTTGCTGAAGGAGTTCAGGACAGGAAAAGAATTCGAGGCTGAGATGATCATGGAAACAAGCTAAGGGGGAGGATAACCAAGACCATCACTGAGTTTGGTTATTTATTAGAGAACTCACAGTACTCAGGACATAGTTGTGCTTGTGGCTAAGATTAGTTACAGCTAATCGACACAAAGCAAAATTAGCTAAGAGTAAAGATACATTAGATGAAGTCCAGAGGAAACTAGGCACCAGCTTCCAGAATCCTTTCCCAGTAGAGTCACATAGGATGTGCTTAATTCCTCCAGCATCAGACTGTGACAACATGTGGGAAGTGTCATCTACTAGTGATGTTCATTGGAAACTCGATATGCAGAGTTTTTATTGGAGGCTGATCACATAGGCACCCTCTACCTAGCACATGCCAAAATTTCATTTTGTCCCTCCAAGAAGGAACACGGGTGTTCAACATAAACCATATTACTTGTACAAACATTTTAGGTGCAATGAGCCACCCTTACCAGTTAGGCAATGACAGAAGGACACTTAAAATCCAAGTTCCCAGACACAAACCTGTTGCAAGGTTAGAACAATTGCCACAAGTAGAGCAGCTTTAGGCACAGACACAAATGCAACTCGGAGTTGAAGGAGAAACAGTCCTTTTGCCTTTGCATTTGTGCCGAATGCTGTCTTGTTCATAGGGCGGACTTAATTGCCCTAAGTTTCTTTTTCTAAAATCAGCATTAAAAAATATTTTTGAACACAATATGTAGTTAGAGCAAAAGATAATCTAGAAATTAAAAAAAAAAAAAGTAAAAAGGAAAAGAATTAAAATAATTCATGATTCCCTACCTAGGAACAATCATTTTAATTCTATGTCCTTTTAGCCCTCTGGGGATCTGTAAATAGCTTTTATAAAAATGTTACCATGATTTTTGGTAGTTGCCTTTTTTCATTTAATATATCCTAAATATGTTTCCATGTAATTACCTATTTACCAATAATTCCACTTCTATAATAATTCATTGTACTACATGTCCCAAATTGATGACTCTCCAGATAAACACCACCTACAGACAAGCTTAGGTTGTGTAGCATAGCACTGACCTACCCAATATTTATAAGTAATATATTAGAATTAGTTTCCCAGTAGCTAAGTGTTGAGAAACCTCACATAAAACTCAATATTTTCAGCTTATCTTTAAAAAAAAAATGGTAACATCACATTCCCATAGGGCCACATGGGTGAAACTAAGTGAAGATGCAGGTACTGTTTGCCACAGTCCCCCCCATTCCCTACAGCCTCCCTAAAATTGAGGCTGAGGGTCAGTTGCTATTTATCATGCTGTTAGTCTGATTTCTTTTTGCTACAGCCAAAAGGAAACTAAAATATTTCTTAGTCTCTTATGTCTTTCAAACATTGGACCAAAAGAGAAAACTATAAGAAGGTATTGGTTTAGAAGAGGAGGTATTTCAGCAGTTCCCAAAATATGCACCAAGGAACCTCAGGGTGCCACAGAAAACCCATAAGGACACTACAGAATGTTTTCAGTTACCAAGACACACACCAGGATACCTACCATTGTTGGACATCATACAAGCTGGAGGAAGTTCAACATTTCAGCATTAGATTACACTACATTTGATAACATCATGTCTCTGGGAAGCTGGGGTTTTATTGGTTGCCATGTTAAAAAGCAAATCCCAAGGAAAATCAGCATGGAACAGGAAATGTAGTTGGAGGTGTCCAATCTGATTCTGGTTTAAGCATTTGTACAAAGCCCAACAGATATACACATGCCATTAGTAAACAATTACATTTGTTTCAGAATGAAATATTATGTATGTTTTCATTCAAATTATGTCTAACATTTTTTAAACCCCTCCTAAGTTGTTAAGACATAAATACTTATTAGCTTATTTGAACTCAAATACTTAATAAACCTAACTATGACACCTAGGGGGACACTATAAAACTATTACTATGAGAGTTTAGGAACCTTTTGGCATATTCCTCATGGAAGTAAAGATACTATGCTGACCAATTTCACTCCTACTTAATTGATCTCAACCCACATGGCCATTAGGTTCTTAAAGCTTGTAACAACTGTGTCAGAAGTATGTATTATAACCTGTCTGGGCCCTATCTCTGAGACATTTGTATTACTTTTTAGCTGTTGATAAAAAAAAATGAGCATAATTGTAGCTAGTATTCCCTACATTCAAGATTATGTTCTTAAAACAAGCTCCTATAAGAATAATTGCTGAGTCAGAGATTATTCAAACTTTTAAGACTTTTAAAATTATTTCTGGATTGATTCCGCTTCATTTGAGAATCCTAAAGACAGAACAATCTGCCTGACACACAAGCTATGCCCAATCTGATGGGGAACCGCATTTAGTCAAATCTGAAGCAAATCAGATAGAATCTCTAACATTACTTTTCTTGGACTGAGGTTGCCTCCAGATCCAACACAGGCCCTAGAAGCAGTAGTCAACATCACTGGATAGGACAGCGCTGACTATAGATAAAAAGCCTGTGGCAATTCCTTTATGGACAACTCATCTAAGCCCTGAAGGATCAAGAACTTTAACAGTCAAGGGATCAGCTATGAAGCCAATCTGACTTCAAATCCACCACTCACTAGTTGTTAACCTTGGGCAAATTTCTTACATTTCTGTACCCTAGTTTCCTCATCTATAAAATAGAGATAATAAAAGAACCTACCTCAAGAGGTCATATAAATGAAAACATAAGAGAATTTATGTATACACTATGCACATTGCCTGGCAAATACTAAGCTCTCAATGAAAGCTGTTGATTTTATTTATTCTCTTGTATACTTATAGAAGCCTCTAAAGCAAAATCACCTGAATTTTTACTCCTTACTATAGGTTGGCTACTCTTGTTGGTATTCAAAATCACAGGGAAGGTGAAGCAAGCAAAGACCCAGACCTCTCAATCCGTGGTCCCTCTACCCAGTTGACCATCTTAAGCAGAGGACACTTCCTGATCCCTTCCAATTAAGACCTGGGCCAAGGAATCCAGAACTCCTTCTTCTGGTTTAAGCATTTGTACAAAGCCCAACAGATATACACATGCCATTAGTATACAATTACATTTGTTTCAGGATGAAATATTATGTATGTTTTCATTCAAATTATGTCTAACATTTAGCTAGCAGACTAACCAGTTCTTGCAGCTATGAAACCAAGACTATTGCTAGCTGAGCTAAGCAAAAGAAAAAAAAAGAAATTTAAATGATTTTAGCTTAAGAAACATCATCATGTTCAGAAACTCATTACTTTGAACACAGAGAACCCCATCCATCCCTACCTTTAACATATCCTCAAAGGGAGAATTTTCTCAAAGATCTTGAAAGCCCGACTTTGTGTCTCTGAAATGCCTGTGTCACAGTCTCTACTCAGCAATTTCCTCCCAGCCTCTCTCACCCTGAAGCATCTCCTCTTCTGACTCCAACAGTATCTTCAGCCAAGAGCCATGGGACAGGGAGCAAGCCACTCTGGAAAAATCACAGTCCCTACAGATGCAAAGTCTTCACTGCCTGCATTATAACAGGCAGAGCTCTTAGCTTGGAACCTGAGTGTCTCTCCAGCCCCTGTAGGTCCTCTGGTGACCACCTTATGATCTTGGGCTCATTTAGTCTCCTTGACCCTTGGTCTACTCACCTTTAAAATGGGGATGATAATGTATGTGCCATGATAAAACAAGATGATCTCCATGAGAGTGGTTGGTAGATACTTTCATATCTGTAAGGGATTTTAGTTAAGAAATAAAGTTGAAGTCTAATGAGCACTAATCTGGCCCAGAAACACTGCTTGTAGAAAACAGACAGATAACAAGAAAGTATATGGGGACCACAAGAACAAAAGGGTTGGCCTGATGTGGACAGAGAAGGGTAAGACTGGAGGGTGGATAAGAGGGGGTAGGAGAATGGGTTCAAATGGGACTTTGTAACTTAGAAGGTGGAGTCTTTTCCAAGGAATTAATTATTTAAGACATTGTTAATAAAAACCTTCCAAAGGCCCAGACTGGTGCCATATTGATTTTAGCTATCAAAGAACGTGATACTCTGTGAGAGCTAGGATCAACAAAGTCAAAACCACCAGAGAATGACCCAAGATGGTGAGACTACAGGGAGCCTTGTCCAGAGAAAATCCTTCAGAGGGAAGCAGGACAGGCAAGCCTGCCATGTGCTGTCACCCTGGCCACCCTGGGCTGGGCTGAGGTTGGAGGTGGGGCTGGGGCCTGAAGCTGTCAGAAAGACTCTTTGTGGCATTAGCTTTCCCTGAGCATATGTGTTCTCTCACGGAGTAGACCACAGGAAAAACAGTTTTTGATCTGGAGAGAAAAGTAGAAGAGGAGCCAGGTAAGAGAATCACGAACTTTATAGCTAGACAAGATCAGAGGGCTGGTGCCCAACAGAATGCCCTCCCTATACACAGCTGTTATACAGATCATGTAACATGACCTGGAGCTGGAAAGCAGGTCTCCTACAGCTCACTTGGTGGCCTTTCTACTCCTGGATGGTGAACTAGATGCAGTCAAGGTGCACAGGATGGTGGCCTGCAGGGCCAGGCCTGGACAGCGTTAAGCTTCTGCAGCAGGTATTAAAGATGCCCTGTGCACCTAGAGAAAGTGTGAAGGGACCCCTGAAAGTGGGCTGAGAGGGGCCTTCTCAATCAATCCCATGAACATTGCCCCTCTCCTTTACCATCCTTTCACACCAGGATCTGGGATGTGCTCTGCTGCTTAAGTGGAATCAGATTGAACCAAGGACTGGAAAATGTGACCATGATGGCTTTCGCCATTCTCGGATTGGAGTAGTTAAAGAAATAGAAACTTGGCTTCTGGTCCATCAATGCTTAGCCCTCAGTGGATTCCTGAAGCTGATAAACTTTAGTCCTCAAAAGAAGGGCTATGAGACATGCCAGGCTTGTGATTTACACAAACAACTGGTATTCAGATGTACTACAAGCATGGCCGGGCCAGAGCCAGGCTGTGAAAAGTATTTAAGGGGAAGGATGGAGTAGCTGCCTGTTCAAATCCCGAACCCCACCTCAGTGCAGCCTGGGCTCTGCCTTTCCCAGACAAGAGACAGCTTGTTCCAGAGACACTTGTAAGCATGAAGAGGGAGAGGGAGGGAAGTCAGGGTTTGCGGGGAGAAGCCCACTCTCCATCTATGCCCCAATGGAGCAAGGGTAATTTGTCCTGCCTAATGAGCAAGTGCTGCCTTGTGTAGAGGCAAAAGTGCCTGTGGGATGCTACAGCCAGTTGCCATGGGAGACAGAGGGACCCACCAAAGCTGGTGCAGCCTGGCAGAGGCATGTGCAGGAGGAAGGAGCAGCTGTGCTTGCAAGTTGCTTGGATTTCAAGGGTCTTTTACATCTATTGTCATAGTTGAGATCATAACCACTCGATGAAGTATGTGAATCTGGTGTCATTTTCCCTACTCCTTATTGTTTAGGTGTCAAGATTAAGGCCCAAATGAGTTTTTAAAAAGTTGTCCAAAGCCACAAAGATGTTATATGGACTTCCCGGTTTTCAAATGTTTTCCATATATGTCATAGTCTTTCAAAGGGTACATAATTAGACTAAGGGTGATGGGAGACTTATAGGACAATGACTGCACCAAACTCCATAGAAAGATGGAATGGACAATTTCAGATGAATCAAAGGAAGTCCCACTTCACATACAAAAGGACAACCCACAGATGTCATTATCAAAGAAGGTTTCAAATAAATGCACCTCTGCAATTCGAACAATGGCCGAGGAAGCTACTTAGGAGCTTCAGACTCAATAGGTGAGGGCCCCCTGCCCTAGCCAACCTACCTCTTCCAGCCAATTTCTCAGCACTGCCTGCAGCTCCTATACCTCAGCCACACAGATCCAGGTCTGCTCCCTGAACTCACCAAATTCTTCCACTTCTGTGCTCTTGCACTTCCTCAAGTTTAAATGCTAAAGTTTTAGGAATCCCATATTGAGTTCATTGTTCCCTGCTCTGAAATCACCTTGAAATGCTCAGATGTCATCACATCTGTCTCCTCTTCTAGACTGTGCAGTCTTTGTAGCTAAGAAGTGTGACATACGTTGCTGAACCCCCAGGGCCCTAATTCACATTACTGACAGAATCTCATCAAATAAATGATTCCTGCACCATCACCATCCTCATTTTATCAAAGTCGCATTTGAGCCTCTCCACGGCCTGGTCATGATGTACTCAACGGGGTGTGAGATGCTCTCTCCACATACCTGTGCCCGTGGAGATTTTCATCAAAGCAGAAAGAACACATGTGCCACCCTGAATCCTGGCGATTTTAGATTAAACTAAAATCTATTTCTAGCAGTCCAAGTGTGGGAAACTCAAAACTGTTGAAGACAGATCTGAGGAGCCATGAGGAAAGAGAAGGGATCGGAGAGCACGCTAAGACTCTGTGGAAGGCCTCCATCTGGGCTGCGTGTGCTGTGGTCACTCCCAGACCAACAGGAGGCCCAGTCGCAGTTTTCACTGAAATGAGAGATATGAAGCCAACGCTACTGAGGCAATTAGAAGGAAATCAAGGAATAAGAGCTGCGGAACTGCCTGCTTCTGCTATGGAGACTTCAAAGAAGGGAAGGCTAAAGTAATCAGGAAGGCTTCATAGAGGAGGTGACACTCGCTCTATTTAGATACTGGAAGACAGACACCCCTACAATAAGGAAGAACCATGGGGCCAGGAACCAATAGTCAATCAATACGACTTGGAACAAGTGACAAGTAACATCCTTTCTCTAGGAAAAGTTCTATTGCAGACAGAAAAGACATGAAGAAATGACACCTCCCTTTGCACCACGGCACTAATTTTTTTTTTTAATTTGGAGAATTAAAAAAATAAAAAAGAACTCCAGATGGATTTTAAACACTGTGGGGAATTGGGTGGTGTGATGGCAGATGGCTATTTCAGCTGCACATGGGTAAAAATAATTTCAACTCCCCAATACCCAGGACTGCTCTGAACTTGTGAAAACCTCTTGAGGAAAAGCTGCAGTGTAATGCTCAAAGCACAGAGCGGCAGCAGATGGGGGCCGAGGGCTTAGAGCTCACCAACAGGAAAACATCTACTGCTGTTAGGGCAACAGAGCCCACACCACTTGGGGAGGTGCCCTCTGGCCAGGCTCTGCAGGGCTGGCCCTCAGTCTCAGCCCAGGCTGAGGAAAGCTCTTGGGCATTTCTCCCTCTGAGCGAAGAGAAAGGGGCAGTGACATGAGTCAACTCGAGGGCTCTCAAATGCAGAGACTGTAAGACGAAGACATGGGGAGCAGAAAATATGCAGAAGGGCACAATGGCCACTGTGTGTTGTGGGAGGAAAGGTTGGCCCAGAGGAGGGCAGGCAGTGACTGTGCGAGCTGGCACTTCTTGGTATCTGATGGCTATGGATGTTGCTACACTGCCATCTACACTGTGCCCCAGAGTTGGAAACTCACTTTGTCCATCCAAATGGCATCGTCTAGAACTCTGATCCTCATCTGATTCTCAGCTGTAGGGGCTTCAAGAATGAACTGACCATAGGATTGCAGGAGTCATCCAGCCAGTGAGCCACTTGGGCCACTAGCAGGCATGATGGATCAGACTTTCTAGAAGTCTAGTTCTAGGAAACAGAATGGGTCAGTCACAACCAGGCAGGACCTGTGTCTACACTGTGATTAAGTTCCAGAGGAATCATCTAGAACTGGAGTGTTGGCAAAAGCTGTTGGCAAGTTGGTCTCTGGTTCTAGGTCTAGGAGGTCAAAGGTATAGACAGGAGACCAAGAGTTGAGCTCTGACCCTAAATAGAGACAGAGAAGGCACTTGCTGCCCCATCTCCTGGATTCGGGGGGCTCTGGGCCAAATTCACTCATTGATGTGCAACCTGGTTTTTCCCAGGCAACATGGCGTTGGCCAAGCAAGCATGCCAGGTGCATGTGAGCCCGAGGAGGCCACAGGAATCAACAACATGATAGAAAGGCTGGTGATGCACTGTGCCATTGGGGAAGCTGAGTTCTGGGAAGCAATCCTTGACTTGCGTCCCATTAGTGGCCTCCCTGTTTGAGCGGGGTCTGTCTCAGGTTTATATGCAGCCAGGATTCTCAGCAACAGGCACAGCAGAAAACTCTCTCTATGTGGGGTCAAGGGATGGCAGGGTCAAGACCAACTCCAAGGAGAGGCAAGTGATGGGACTGGGGTTAGAGTCTGGCCTGTGGACGGGGCAGGAGCTCAGGGCTCAAAAATGTGCCTCTCTTCCCACTGGGCAAGGCAGGGAAACACTGACACTGAGGCTTTTGCTTTGGATCCGAATGGCTAACTGTCTGTGTGTAGCATAAGAAAGGATGTTGGAGACCTGAGGTGCTGGCCCCTGCCTACCC